>VDFB02006210.1:0-28088 GCA_007258455.2 Sequoia sempervirens | reverse complement strand
TATAATTAACTAATTTTAGATGCAAAAACCTAAAAAATGATTACTTTTGAATGCTAATTTTAATTTCAAACAATGCACTATCTTTCACCAATTGAACTAGATGCAAAAAACTATTGAATATGCAATTTCTGAAACTGAAATAGAGATCTACAAGCTGTAATAGACTGATAACATAGAGATAAAATAGTATGCAAAAATTTGAAAAGCACATGTACTAGGACAGGTTTTCCCTAGGGTGAATGAGTCCTAGGACAGGGGTTTGAAAAATTAAATTGTAAATGTTTAACTTGATGTTTAAGCTCAATGTTCCTAACATTAAACAAATTCTTCAGTGACAATTTTTCAAAGAAATATGATGAAAATGCAAATGCATTTTTATGATAATGTATGAAAAAAATGACAACTTTTTAATGCAATTTTGAATGAAATTTTCATCTAAATGACTAAGACACACTTTAATGCAAGCTACTATGAAAAACGTATATAATATTTTTATACTTTTATGAATTTAAATGATGCAATCATGCAATATGTAACCCTAAATGTAATCCAAGACAAGATGATACAAAACCTAGATCTAGGGTTTCAAATATCTCCAAATCAGAAAAGGTATGATGTACAACAAGACATGGAATGAAATATTAAATAAGACACCCAAACAATGTCAGGTTCACCAAAATGAAATGGTGGGAAAAAGGGACACTAAATAGAACCTTAAAGATCCACAATGGGTGTTTTTCCCTAGGGGCATTTCATTAGGAAAGAGATCACAAGGAGTAGAGATTGACTTTCAACCTCAAACGTGAGTCAATTAGACCTACATCTCAATTCCTTAGGGAAATTGGATAATGAGATAGATCCAAAACCAAATTAAAATGATATGCAATGCTAAAACTAAATGAACTATATGTTGCAAGGTGTGCACCATTGGTCTCCTTGTGTTGTGTAGTGCAGCGCTCAAGTTCGTGACATGTTTTAACTGCCTCTCATGGATTCATTAACTCTAGTAGTTGTATTGGGCACTAATAGGTTGATCTTTTGGTGCAACAAAAACCATCTTTGGAATAATTGATATCAGAGATTGGGTCACAGGTTTGAACCCCTCACTTGCGTTGGGGGGATTGTTGCAAGGTGTGCGCCCTTGGTCTCCTTGTGTTGTGCAACACCGTGCTTGGGTTTGTGACACTATTTAACTGCCTCATATGGATTCATTTTCTCTACTAGTTGTATTAGGCATTAATAGGTTGATATTTTGGTGCAACAACATCTGTCTTTGCAACACTATAAGACCTAGAAAATGAAATGCAAATTCTCAAAAGTATAGAAATTAAAACCATAATTTATAGATAAATACGAGAAGGGTAAGGACACATGTACCAGTCACCAAAAGTAGGATCTAAGCTTTGATGAAGGACAAGTTCACCCTAGGGCAAATGGATCCTCATTAGGGGTTCTTTTTGTAGTCCTTTGAGGTAGGATCTTAGCTTCTATTTTTAATAGGTTCCGTTGTCAAGAAGTCGAAGCTAAATTTTGAATCTGAGTTTTTGTGACTTGATAACATTGAATATAACCAAATGCAACAATGTGAAATTTCTCTTCAAGATCTTTAGTCCTTCTTCAACCTGTAATCTACACATAAAAAGAGGGGAAAATTGTTATGTTTAAATGGGTGCTTTCCTTATTTCAAACCCCATGTTTGGTAATTAAACCTTGATAGAAAGATAATGACAATGGAGAAGTAAATGATGAATGGACACTTGATTTCTACAACTCACCAAACCTTCAATGGCTTCCCTTAGAGGACTGAAGTCAAACACATCACTCTAAGGACTTGATCTTATCTTTCTTGATTTGTTGGATACTTGAATTCTTGTATGCTTTAAGGATCAACAAATACATAAGTTTTAATGTAGAGAAAAAATCCATAAAATCTCTATAAGAACAAGTAGAGGATCAAGATATAAATGATGACTTCACTAGGGTGATGAAGAGATAAAATCACTATTGAAGAAATTAAACATTTTTGAGACCAAATATCTACATCCTCTTGCATTCCTTTTTAAGTTATAATTATTTTTAAGGAAACAAATGATGGAAATCTAATTTATAGTATAAATCATTGTTTTACCTTCATTACAAAATATTTGAAACTCATTAGTTTGTAGTGTAATTTTAATTATTTAATTTTTGAATTTTTTTATTTTCTAAAATTAATATTTTAATTAAATTAAAGCAATTGATAGACTTAATAAAAAATGGTATATAGATAAATATAATGTATTTTATATATAATAAAATTTATTTTTGTATGTTAGATTATAATAGTATGAGGGAGCGTATATCTAAATTAAAAGTTATCATTTGGTTAAACTATCACAAGTAAATTATCCAACCCATGAAAAATATTCAAGGATCAAATAAAGATCAATCATACCAAAAAATTAAACTTTGATAAATGATATAATACAAAACAAATAATCATTCTCACTATTTAAATACAATTAATTTTCTAAAAGATAGATATAAATTATTCATTAGTCTAAAAGATAGACTAGGTCCACATGAAAAGATAACTCCAACTCCCTACCATATAAATGTGGAGTCACAATAATTTTTCATAGGGTATCCTTATGACAAAAGATAGAAAAAGAAAATTACATACAAATGAGGTTTATTGGCCTTTCAAAGATCATTGAGTGCCACTTCATCATGCAATAAATCCCTATGCTCAACAATCTATTTGGAATCGATTAAAATGGGGGAATGATGATGTATTTGCACCCACTTCAAACGAGATTCCACTCAAGGATAACCCTAGACATCTCAATGCAAAGGAGATTGAAATCTTGGAATAGGGTTGTCCTAGGGCTGAAGATGATCTATTGAGGGGTTCACCACCAAGTTTAAACTTGGAAAACATAATGAAATGCAAGATGAAATGTAAAACCGTAATGTGATGCACACTTGATTTAAATGACCTAGAAATGCAAGAAGAACAAAAAAAAAGTTACAAAACATAATGTGTGCACCTAGAAATGTGTTAAAGACTGGAAACAACTCTGAAAATGTTGAAATTGCTAACTTTTTGGCCTAGTGGGACTCATTTGCCATTCTGGGAGAATCAATACCAGTTCTAGATTTTTGCATAGGAGAAAGTTTTGGGAAAATGGGTATCCATATCTACAAAGATCTCTGAAAAACACCTACAATGGGAATCATTCTCCAATTGTGGCAAGTGAATCTAGTTTGGCTTTTCTAAAAATTCAAAGTTCTGATCTACACCTCTCAATCTCCTCTTTCTCCTCCTCTAGGTTCTGAGATCCAAAAATCTGATTTTGGGGCTATAGATGACATTTTAGTGAAGATTTTGACCTTGCACATGGGGAGACAAATCCAACAAGCTTGTAACCTAATCTTCAATGATCTTCAAGTCTTCAAAGCACCTAGATCTGCAATCAGACAAAGAGAGAGAGAGAGAAAAACTTGTTGATTGTTAGGGAATAGGGGTTTGCATTGGTCAAACCCCTTGTAGTTAATTAAACCAAATGATGAGACAATGAAATGAAGGAATGAAACATGAAACAAAGAACATGAATCATAGAAAATAATACCTTGAATGATGCCTTGTAAATGATTTCTTATAAGTTTGCAACTCAACATGAAATTAACATGAAGGATGTAGATATTGATCTTGACAATAGGTGTAGAACAATGCTTGATCTTGGATCCTCAATTTTACATCACAACACTAGCTCAATAACATGCTTGATGCTTGATATGCTTGGCATGATGATGGATCTTAAATTGCTGCAATAATTAGTGAAGAATCTTCCCTTGAAGACACTTGAATGCCCTTGTGAATGCCCTTGTGAATGCTTGAATTCTCTTGTGAACTCAATTTGGTATTATGAATTCTCTCACAAAATTCTTGGATGAAAATGAGTGAAAGAACCTTGTATTTATACTCAATTATGCAATAATTCTTAAAATTACAGCACTATAAGCCGACATTAAATCTAGGAGGAAAAAATGTTGAATACCCAAAATTTTGAGAGGTGGGGTGAATCAATATCTTCTTAAACTTATTGAACAAACACCATCCAATTACTCTAATGAAAATAAAATTAAAGATAATAAAGAGCATTAATAAAACATAAAATCACACAACACATAAACACCAGGATTTTTATGTGGAAAACTCAAAATGGGAAAAACCATGGTGAGGTTTAGCTCACAATGTAGTATAACTAGTTATAAGATATTAAAAAAGGGTGGCTCACTGTTGGGACTCACTGTCCAAAATGGGAGGCTCACTACCTACAAGATACAATAACAAAATGGCTTATAGCCAAAAAATGAACTAACAAAGTACACCTAACAAGTGTTGATTCAGTTCCTTTGATGCTCACTAGATTGACTTAACACACTTCATCACACTTTTCTTATTCACACACTTCAATACTTTGCAACTTCAACAACCAACAACAATCTCAAAACTATCTAATATATATATATACACATATATCTGATTCATCCACAAGCATCAATTAGGTTGGCCTAATTAGATACAACCCTTATTCATCAAAAAGATCAACTGTTGGCTTCAAGCTTGTACAATTTTTTTTCCAAAAACAATCTAAACATGTAGCATGCTACAACATGTTGGCAACACAAAATTAATTCATCATATCCATTAGGTTGGCCAGAGATAGACCTAATAGCAAAAATGTAACAACAGAATGATGCCAACACTCCATACAAGCACATGTGCACACGAAAATCTGAACATACAACCTTTCAACATCCAAAAACCATTTCCAAAAACCACAGGCAAAGATAATCATTAGCGGAGGATTGTAGACCAAAATACCGGAGGATAGTAACTACATACCGGTTCAGATATTGGTCCAGAATATCGAATCAAGCTTGAACTTAACCTTGTAGTTGCAAGTCATATAACATGGTGACATCAATGACAACACAAAAGATGCAAAATGAGATGTTCTTCAGTCTTCCAAAAATCTCCCCCTTTTTCATTGATGGCAACATGTGCCAAAATTTACAAACCTCTTACACTCTTTCCTTTTCTCTCCCCTTTTCCTATGCAACACATTCTTTCCTTTATAACATTCTCTCCTTTTCATTGTCTCCCCCTTTGATATCAAGGATAAAGGGTGGTCCAAAAATATGAAAACTAAAAAATATTACCCAAAGGATGGTGAGCCTTGAAGCTCCTTAAGAATACCTTTCCAAGTTGTCTTTCCATTCTCCCAACTCTTCTTAACAGTAATCAACATTCTTTTCAGAGATTCCAATTCCCCTAGGAATTCTTCTGCATCATCCAGAGTACCAGGAGTTAGATTTATATTTTCTAATTTCTTTGCACTTTCCAAAGCATTGGCAACTAGGGAGTACTCCATTCTTACAAGGTCACCTAGCTGACAGAATATTTTGATGATATCTTCGTTCTACTTCTATAGAATAAAGAATTTTTCTCTGTGAGTAGAGATGGCATTCCAAGTTGTTCTATCTCTATCTTTGGATGCACTGTAGGAGTTGGAGATAGCAATCAACTGGGACTCAATGGATTCCATGTGATCTTTAATACTTTGAGTGGCATCCAACCACTTCATACAATAAGAAAAGACAACATTTTCTTCAGACTCATAGGCCTGCACAACTTTCAAATTCTTTTTCACATTTGTGTGTGCTAGAGCACACTTATCATGAAGTGCCAAAATCATTTTTTTTCCCAATTTCTCTTCAACCTCTTTCCTTGTCTTCTCACCAAGTTCGGAGGCATACTCCTTCAAGGATTCTAATAAAAGTTTCAAATTATTTACCAGAGTGAGAGATGTATCCATTGATGTACCGAGTGTGTCCTCCTGCAAAGCTTTAAGAGCACCATCAATAAGCTTTGTTCCTTTCTAGTGTGTTTCCATAATTTCTCTTCTTCCAGATGCATTCAACACATCCCCCAACACCAACTTATGAACATGAGAATTTTTATCCAAATCCACACTGCCATGAATCATGGGAAGTTTTAGAAGTTCCAGAGGAATCACTAGTTGGAACCTAATTTTCTTAGAAGTTTTATTGATTTTGACGATTCGAGAACCGACGGACGGACGCCTGATTCGACGCGCGACGCGATGCCGATCTCGATGACGATCGATCACGATGACGACGACACCATCTTTAATATTTCGACCACGGAATACTTATCCATATCTGACTATTTAGTTGAATAAAACCAGATCACCTATACCAAAAGAAATGGCTTCCTTTACCTTTGCAAAAACTTCTCTTAATTTAGGTGTAGAACCGGATGGAAGTGCACTAAGCATACCATACTTTTCAGCCATATCCTTGATGGCTTCTACAGTCTCTTTCCTTATCTTCTTTATCTACTTCTTGTCCTTTTTCATTAAAGTGTTCACTATTTTCTTCATCTTGAACATCTTCGAACAAATCTTCTTTAGAGTTTCCAAATCATTTGGGGTCAAAGAGAACCCAAGTTTCTCAAAGGTTTCATTTCTAACCTTTTCTTCCAATTCAACAACCTCTGATCTCCTCTTCAACAGGGCTCCCCACATTTTCTAAGGCACATTGTTTTTTACATAATCCCAACTAACTTCCAAAGTAATAACATATTGAATAGTGGCTAAAATTAATGTTTTCTTGTCCTCTCTATCTACTTGATCAAAATATTTTGTTGTAGGCTTTAGAATATCTTCAAAATGTATCAAGGTATTGACTAATTCCTCTAATTTGAAAGGGGAACCAGGTCTTACCAGAGAGTCCTTTTGTCCTTCCTGGTCTGAAGAGGCTTCTTTTGACTCTTTTGCTTTCTTTGATTCCAGTTTGGTGTGCACATGAACACCAAAACCATGTTCTTCATCTTCTTCTGAGGACGAAACAATATGAAGTATTTTTGAACCAACACTAGCTTCAGGTGAAGCACCTTCACCAGAGGACATGCTTCCTCTTCTCCTTCTTACCAATTGTTCTATAGGGTCCTCCTCCTCTTCCTCTTGTTCTTTAGTGATGCTAAGGTTTTTCTCCCTTGTTTCCTTTTCCTTCTTTCCTCTCTTTACTGGTGACACCGAAGGAGTCTCTTTTCTTTTCCTAGATCTAGTATTGGGTCTGAAAGGAGTCGGGCCTTTACCTTTATTAGGAGCACTAGGCTCAATTTTCACTATAGGGGTTGCAGCTAGTTTTGAAGGAGCGGTCCTGATGATTCTCCAGCCATCTATTCTCCCATAGATCTACCTTGTGCAATCTACTCATCAATGAAGCCCGCCTCTCTAATATTTTTATCTACATTCTTTCTTATCATAGAATTCCTATGCTCCAAGTGAACTTCCATAGATTTTTCTACATAAGTCCCAACTCGAGGTTCATTGACATCTTTAGGAATTTTCAACAACACTTGTACATACCCTTTGGCTTCATCCTTTGTAATCTCATACCCTAAAGTTTGTATCCAGATGATCCGGGGTTCAACAAGTTCAATCATGCACTCATCAGAGGAGACATGAAAAATGATATCATTCATGTACTTCTCAACAACTCTCCTTGGTATTCTCTCTTTAATTCATGTTGTTCTTGAACACAACAAAGAATGTTGTTAGAGCATTATCTTGAGCCTTTAAATCACCCAAATTATGCATATAGTCAAAGATTTGATGTGCAACTGGTTTGGATGTGTCCCAAAACACCACATCATTTATTCCAGGAAGTCTCTCAAGGAAATAGAATAGAAAACAAACAATTAAGGAGCCAAATTTAAAAGCATACTTCTTTTCCCTGGTCATCTTCAAGTTTTCAAATAAATGATGTCGAAGAAGTTCACACAAATAATAATCTACACCATTAACTGCCATATCATAGCCAGTATAAATTGTTGTAGTAGATACAAAGTTCTCTCTATTAGTGAATTAGATCTTTTGTTCAATCATTATTGCAACATACTTCACAGCAGGATTAGTGATAGGCTTTGTAGTAAGAGCCTTAATTGCTTCCTTAGTTATAAGATGAGGCCTGTCAATCAACAAGAACTTATCATGCATTCTATTGAGAGATGGTTTGACATATTTATCATCAATGGTGGAGTTGAAGTTAGGAAAATAATTCCATTGATCCAATTTCTTTGTAAAAATGTTTGAATATTTGGGTTTTACAAAGAAATCATCCCCAGTGAGCTCATTCTGCCAAATATCTATCAATTTACCATGATTGTATTCCTCAATCTTGAATTGAATGTACATCCTATTATCTTTAGTAGGCATAACTCAGTGAGGAATCGATGAGAAGGCGCCCATAAAGTCATCTTTGAAAACCTTCCTAGAATATTTCTTATAGGATAGTCTAGGTATTTCCAACACACTAACAACTATAGGGGTTGCCATTTATCCAAAAATTGAGCTCAAATTCTTTAAAAAATACAATTCACACAAACCCACAACAACACAAAAAAGCAAAATACCTTTTTCCTTCGCGAAAACCAAAACTAGGGTTTGCACAACTCACTCTCCAAATCACCTCAAGAACGCTCCAAATCGCTCTCCTCTTTCTTCAAATGCATAAGTGATCAAAATTCCTTACTAATTCACTTTATAAACTAATGATCTGCCCTAATTTGCATTAAATGCGACAGATTTCAAAAAGCTAAAAAAAACCTTCTTCACTACACTGAAAAACCCTAATTTGCTCCACAAATGAACATGTTTGCACCTTTTCTTCTAGTTCCTTTTGAATGAACTTTATTTATCCATTCCTTACAACATATATTCATGCCAAGGACTGGCATGCCAAATATCTAGGGGGTTCAAACAATTTTCTATTAATGCTCCCCCTAAGACCATGCTAGGTCTAATTGTTGGAGGAATTGTTTACACCGAATGGGGGCACATACACATTTGATGTTTTTGGTTCTTCTTTCTTCCTCCATATCTTGTTCATTTCTTTCTTAACCTCATTCTTGTCAATTTTCTTCACTGTTTCATTCTTCTTTACCCAATCAGATTGCTTTCCCTTTTTACTTCTGCAACCTTTTGAGATATGTCCTGGTTTGTTGCAGTTGTAGCAAAAAAAAATTCTCTTATTAGTTTGACCTCCATTAACCCTTGATCTACACTGATTTTCTTTGTTTCCAAACCTGTTACATGTATAGTAGTAGCCAACAAAATATTGATTCATTCTACCTCCATTAAACCAATTCATCATGAGTTATGCATTCACTAGCTCTATGTCCAACTTTCTTGCATGCAAAACATTGTTTAGAGAAGGGATTGGCATACTGGTTCATTCTACTTCTACACTATGTTGCTTTTTGACAAAATTTATTACATGAAAAGAAAACACCATTGAAAGATGGGTACCTTTGAGCATTTGGCTATCTAATAGGTGGTCTTCTAGCAAGGTTTCTTGGATTTCTTTTATGCTTCCCTTTATCTTGAGTCTTTTGATTATCCACTGTGTTTGAGGTCTACACAACCTTAGAACTTTCACCAACTTCATTTCCCAAACCACATTTGTCTTTAGAAGGTTTCTACCCTGCAATCAACTCATCAAGTTTGGTGGAGCTTGTCTTGAACTTATCTTCACAGAATTTTTTTTCTGCAGATTTTTTTTTAGGTTCACCACCTCTTCTCCAAGTCTTGTGCATTCATTAGTCTTTCTTTTCACCACTATATTCAAACATTCTTCAATTCTCTTCTTTTCCTCCACTTGCACCTTCAATCTAGTAATCTCTTCATTTGCTTGTTTCAATTGCTCACTCACTTCTCTATTTCTTTCTTTGAATTTCTTCAATTCTTCTTTCAATTTTCGGATGCATTCATTTTCCTCATCAATATTTTCCTTCAAATCTTTGTTTTCATTTTCAGCCTTGTCAAGATCTTCAAGAGTAGCTCAGAGTATAAGTTGTTAGGCTTCGTTGGAGGAACCAATCTCAGATACCATTTGTTGAATACCCAAGATAATGAGGGGGAGGTGAATCAATATCTTCTTAAACCTATTGAATAAACACCATCTAATTACTTCAATTCAAATAACAGAAAAGATAAGCAAGAGCATTAATAGAACATAAAAGCACACAATACATGAACACCAAGATTTTTACGTGGAAAACCCAAAATGGGAAAAACCATGGTGAGGTTTAGCTCACAATATAGTATAAATGATTATAAGATATTACAAAAGGGTGGCTCACTGTCTAAAATGGGAGGCTTAGTATCTACAAGATACAATAACAAAATGGCTTACAACCAGAAAATGAACTGGCAAAGTACACCTAACAATTGTTGATTCAGTTCCTTTGATGCTTAGTAGACTAACTGAACACAACATCATACTATTGGAATATGGCTTCTAGTGTTGTCATTGATGGTGATTGAAGTCATTATTGTGGTCCATAGATCAGGATTTGCTCATATTGGCCAAAAAAGTAGAGAACAGTGTTCTACCGGTAGAAAGCAGAAAGAACAGGGTATCTGGTTAGTGTTGTCAATCAGATTGCGCCCAAATGCTTGAATAGTTAAACTCAACAATCTGTTGAGACATGGAATTTATCTTCAGGCTGTGGGTAATCCTATGGCGAAGACAAAACCTTTG
This sequence comes from Sequoia sempervirens, assembly GCA_007258455.2. Taxonomy (NCBI): domain Eukaryota; kingdom Viridiplantae; phylum Streptophyta; class Pinopsida; order Cupressales; family Cupressaceae; genus Sequoia; species Sequoia sempervirens. The sequence continues at coordinate 17,471 of VDFB02006210.1, read as the reverse complement.
GATTCTAGGTTGGCTTCCTATATGATGATCAATTAGGTACTTGAATAATTTTCTTTGAGAAAAGGGTAAGAAGAACTATTGCTAAATGCATGAAACTGAAACTAAAACCTCGGTGATGCACCTAAATGATGGTATTGCATGCAACCTGTTTCACAATTACACTTCAATAATCTTATTCGCACAACTAAATCTGAACAGTTTAACCACATAAATAATTTATATGAAGGCTTGACTGTATTACTATCTTCGAAGGAAAAGAACGTCTTCACCACTAAAATAGTAAAGTAAGCCAAATGCACAACATACAACCTGTGGAATCAAACTTGATTGTATACCAACACATATGAAATGAGGTGGGAAAATAAAGGTTTATGAGATTAAACACAATAAATTCCTTATCAAATTCACACAGCATGACACCTGAGACTATGAAGGCAAACACTTTAATGTACTGAAAGGTAAAAGGAAAGCTCTACAAATTAATGAAACTTGATTAACCTGTAATAACTTGCTACTGTATTAATCTATAAAATGTTGAGTTACAAGATAGTCTTCTTTGTTGAAAGCAAAGGTAGAAAACAAGAACTGAATTGAAAAAGATAATTTTTTTCAATATATACAATATGAAAGGAACTCCAAAGTGCATGAATAGCAACTGAAAGTGATCTGAAAGTGAAAAGATGAAAATTCCAATGCGAAATCCAAGCACAAGTGAAAATCCCTCAAAAAGTGACTCAAACTCATGCAAAAAATGAGTGAACACAAACTCGAACTGGCAGTCATAAAGCATGAAATCAATTTGCAACTCGAACTAGATTTAAATCCCTAAAAAAGTGGGCTAAAGCATGCAAAAACCACCTCGTTTGCATCAATCCGCCCATGCACACTTTAAAGTCCATCTTTCTCATTTAAGTCTTCAATTGACAACCTGATGTAGAACTGAAGTAAAATATGTCTTAGCTTTACATAATATTCTTATTTGCATTTTTGCGATAAATTAATTAAATGATTTATTTCATCATTTAATTAATTTATTTACATTATTTAGGAAAATGAGAATAAAAATAATAAAGCTAACTTAATCATTAAGCTTCAAAGTCACATTTAGCATGTATTTCGCACTTCCACTAAGACCACCATTTGACCATACTTAGGTAGAAATTTATCAATAATTAAAAGATTCTGCCATAACACCCTAGAATCAATCTTCATCACTATTTGATAAGGCCGACCATTTCTTGACTTATTGACTTCAAAACGTGGCCATGGGGAGAATGAAAAACAATGATTATTGAAAATTCATTTTGCAAAAATGCAAAGAGGAATTAGGGTGAATGAACAAACCACCATCGAACCCTAAAAGTCATTATCACTCTTTGCATTTGACTAAGAGAAACTTCTGGAGGAAGTCGGCCGCCATGCACAGGGTTTTCTGAGAGCTCTTTGATGATAATGCTCGAAATTCCATCATGTTTTGTTGTTTCTGAACTGGAAAGAGCACGTTTTGCTAAGTGTAGGCTGAATTCTTCATGGGTGATACTCTTTTGAAGAATTTTCTGAGAATTTATTTGCAGGGTAAGTCATTTTACCAAAGATCTGAACATTTTTCTTTGTTTTGAAGTATTCCTTGGGTCTCTTAGCCGCGTCGTTGTAGTTTCCTAATGCATCTTTATCTGCTTCTTTGTTCTTTTTCTGTGTGTTGATTCACTGCTTTGTTTGGGCTGCCATTGAGTGAGCTCGAGCTTGAACTTGACTTTTCCTTTCCAATACTGATGATTCCTTGTGACATTTTGGGTTGTAAAGGTAAGATGAAACTCACGTTCATAGATCTAGAATTTTCAATTACCTAAATGTGTTTTTCTTTTGGAGCCTTAAGGGCACGACTGTAACATAATATTTTGGTAAATATTTTTGTGTTCTCAAGTCTTGCTTTGAGTCACCTTGAACCCATTATTTTTTGATGGGTATTTGTTCTTTCCATATTTTTTGGGCACCTAGTTTTCTAATGACCACGACTGTACCACTCATTTATGATATATTTGATCCCTTGTGTGCATTTTGCTGGTAAAATTCGAAATGGCTCAATGAACAACATATCAATGATTGTTCTATAAAAGAACCACGAAGTCTCTCTTTATTGAAGGCCACGGTTGCTGTGGTAATTCTAGGTATTTGATCCTTCGTGTTTTTTTAATGTATTTGTGAGACAACAAATTTAAGAGCCATTTTGATCTTTAAGCTCTGTCTACACTAAAAGTCATGGCTTCTAACATTATATGCCGCTCTATTTTAACATTGCTTTGATAAATGACATAACACCTTGCATTGTAGAATTTGTATTATGCACATACCACTCCATCTTGAAGACACGGCCGACTGTCCTGTGTAAGTTGTCCTTTTAATTATTGACTATAGTCATTCATTCTTATACAACATGTAATCAAAATGATGGCTTACTCCTTGCATCTGACTCATGTGGAACTGTCATCATAAAAGAAACTTGCTCAGAAATTTTTGTATACTATTCAACTTTTGACTGCTCACTTAATGATTTATGCTGGTATAGATACTTTTGTTATGTCCTTTTAACTTGAATTGTAACAACTTTGTCCTGTAGATGAATTTGCTCCATTAAAAGACTGTTAATGCAAGCATTTTAAGTCTATGATAATCTCTCACTTCAGAATACTTTGTCATTTAATTCACTGTTCATTGGCCTTGTTCACTATTATATTTCTGCTCTTTGCTTGTTACTGTGCTTCAACGTATGATCCTTGGAGAAGATGAAATCTGTTGTACACTGTCTTGTGACATCTTTTGAGTATCTTTTGATGTATAGCAATGTACTGTTTATTTAATGACAGTTGCTGCTTGATCAATTGTTCATTCAAAGTAATGATTGTTCCTTTGAGTATCTTTGAGTATCTTTGATGAACATGAAAGGTTTTTCCCTACTATCTCTTGAACTCGAATGCATGAATACTCTATCTCTCTTCAATGTAAAGAGGCTCTACACTTCATTTAGATGCAATGTTAAAATGTAAAACAAAGTTGAACAATGTATTATTGAAATTGATGAGTTCTTCACACTATTCTTTTGGATTTCCTTGAAATAAGGCTGCTTATATAATTATATCCTTTAATTTCAGCAGCTCTCTTAATGACTGTTATCAATATTAATGAGCTCACTTACAAAACTTATGAGTATATCCTTTTTGATATGCCGAGCTCAACCCTTGTGGGAGCCCATTTTACTCCACATATCTGATGAAATGATCTTGAACATGATGAACCTGTTCCTGCACACTGAAATAAACATGTTAGCAAAATAAAAGAAGTTGAAAGCTTCCATTGAATTATGTCTTTCTTCTTGATTTTTTGCAATTATCTAATGAATGCTTGGTTTAGTGCAAATTACATTCTCGTCTATAGCATAGGCGTAAGGTAGAAAGTAATTCACCATTGTATTAGAGTATAACTCTAATACCATTTTTTACCGAATTTGTAGGTTCATGGAGTGATGAAGCAAGGCTGCAGCTGCTTGGAGGCACGACGGCTAAAAGCACCAACGAAAGTGATTCATCATTACAGGTAATGATGAATTGCTTCTCTCCTTTTCTCTTATGTTATTTTCAGCTGTGTAGCTTGATCATTCAAATTTTTTATTCATCTTTGGATTGTTAGAAATAAACTCAGGTACTCTCACGGCTTGTGTGAGATTCAACATTTTACAAATTGAATAAAAGCATTGCTTATGCAAATTTTCTCAATTTTTTGTTGTAAATGTTTGCACAATAAAACTACGATTCATATGTCAGATGATCTCAATGATGATCAATAAACATTTAATTAGCAAGACATAAAAATTTTCTATACCTATAAATGATGAACTTCATCCAACTCTACTTGTTTGAGCTCGGAGTGAAAAATAGGTAACAAACTGGTGACCTCTGCGGAGTGTTTTCCTGCTAAACACAATAGACTAGTTATGTAGCTTATACATTGGGCATGGAGTCAATATCTGCTCTTCAGACTTCTAAAAACTGTAACTCAGCTTCAAAACACACAAACTAAAAGAAACTACTATAATTCTATTGAAGACAGAATCTGAAAAACCAGGTGCAGCAACTGCACTTATTGAAAGCAGAACAATAGTGGAATGAAAATGTGCCACGAGACACTTATTGAAAGAAAAACTGAAACTCTACCCTACCCTACACTAACCAATAGTATTAGTGCTCAGACATGACCATTCACTGGTTGTGAGAAATAGTTGCCCTTTCTTAACAACAGAGGATGCTTCAAATCCGTAAGATTAAGCAAAAAGAAGTATAGACATTTGATTAACTGTTGCTCCTTGGCGACAAAAACTGTCATTAGCATAGTTTGGATCATCATAAATAGCATACCTTCCTTAACTGACTGATCGTTAAAGATGATAATCTGAGGCATATGAATAAGATTAACTTGTTGCTCTTGGCACGTTGCAATCACATGCCTTGGCAGAATTATGAATTGTTGTAATTCTGTAGACTCTTTGTATAATAAATACCTGATTGGATACCCCTTTGAAAGGATAAAGCTCGGTCCCTCACTGCTACCTTCATTTTGCTAAATTATTGGAACTCCATCTTGTTGATTAGACTAATCCACTTGCAATGTAAGATTTTCCTCCTTCCTTCTTGTTGCCTCAATTTCAATCTGATCTGAAAGAGATGTTGATTTGTCATCAAGTAACAGAGGAATGTGTGGCTCTTTGATCTAAACAGGTTGATCATATGTTGTTGGCTCATATAGCATAAAACTATCATCAATGTTAGAACAAAAAGTATCTATGATACCTGAAAATATATTCTCATCTAAATCATAACTTTGCATAAAGTCTAGATGAGCTTTATCATTCTGCTGCTCAAAAATAGGTACTGATATTAGCATGCATGTGATATCCTCATTTTCATTGACAAATTGAGGAAGTTCATCAAATAAATCAGAATAATTCTGAGATTCACTTTCAAACTTCTCTGCATGAACATGTTTAACCTGATCTTGTTTTCCATCTAAGCTTGAAACAAAGGATTCAAGGTCATTCCAGAATGAATACTCATCAGATTGTTTTACCTGTTCTTGCTCATTTAGCTCAATAAAAGAAGGGAGTTCTTCGAATAAAAACATGAAATCATTGCATTTGATACCTTTTTCAAGCTCCCCAACTTGTTGTCCTGATTGATCATGTCTGTTTGCCTCCTGCTGCAAGTCTGCTTTGAAAATGGTATCAGGACATGCATACATATGTTGGCTCTCTTGAGATGACTATTCATGAAGAATCATAACTAAATTTTTGAAGCTGGGAATGGGAGCCTCTTGAACTAGATTTGTCATTTTGAAGTCAAGATGCTTGGTCCAAGAAGGTCGCCATGGTTGTTTAGTAATTTTATTACTTGGTTCAGGCTCTTGATATGATTGAAAATGAGGGTTCATGGGTTCCTGTAGGGACTGAGCTATTGGAGTAGAGGGAACTTGAGGAATCTCTTGAATTTCTTGAAGGAAAATAGGCTCTTCATGTGGATGATCTTGAGGGAACTTGAGGAATCTCTCCCTATTTTTATCCCTATCTCTCTCTTTCTCTCCCTCCATCTCTTATTTATATATCTCTCTTCCTCTCTATCTCTCTCTTTTTCTCCTGATCTTCGACGATTCCTGATCTTTCGGATCTGACGCTCGATTTCGACCGACGCCCGCTCTCGAGTTCGATGAAATCGACGGAGCGATCGAGCGATCTTTGATCGAGTCTTCGATCTTTGTCGGATTACCTTTATCGATGCCTCGATTTCGACGCGATTTCGGATCCTCTCGACGACGCCTTTTCGGTCGACTTCGACGATGCTTCTTTGACGACGACGGATTTTGACGCCTCGACGCTGTTCGATTTCGCCTGACTTTTCGACGATATTCGATCTTTCTATGCGCCGATCGACTTTCGATCTGACGGAGCCGATCTTTCGACTTTTTGATCTTTGAAATCTTTATTCTTCCCCGACGATCCTCCATCGACGTCTCGACCGACGGAGTTCTTCGATCTCGACCGCCGGATCCTTGTCTTAATTTGATTGTCTTCATAGCCGATCCTGTGGGATGCATAATTGATTTGAAGCTATCACTTCTCCATTGAGACTTTTGTTGCACAAACATCATTTTCTAAATTTCCTACCAATTGAACTCATGTACTACACAAATGTATGCAAAAAATAGACCAAAATTTCCCTTAATTGACCTTCCACACCTCTTTGGCATACCCATTGCACAAGGTGTGATTGCTAGTTTATGTATTTTAAATAAATGAACTAAATGAATGGTTTAAATATGTATACTTTGTGTTAATAATAAAAATTCAAACAAGAAAATATTCATAGGAAAGAAAATTTGTCATATAATATATTTTTGTGTTGTTCTTTTGTTGAGGTTCTACTGTTTTCTTGGGGTTTCTCTAATTTGCATCCTTTAAAATCAGCCTTTTTTAATGATATGAAATCTGATCTTCATGATCAACATCATCCAAAATTATAAGCACAAAATATGATCTTTATGATCAATGTCAATCCAAAATGATAAGCATAAAATCTGATTGGTTATATTATCAAAGGATGTACATAAAGGTCCTTCAAAAGTGTCTTCTAATTTTCAAGTAAGAGGCCTCTCATTGCAATATTTGGAATACCATAGAGAAAACTAGCATAATCCATGCAAGATTCCAACAATTTGTAAATTCTAAGGAGCTTGAGCTTCATCCAGACGTTAAGCTTAAGCTTTAGCAACCTTTGATTTGAAGAAATGAAGAAACAATAAAACATAGAAAAACAAAGTAAAACAAAGCAGAATGAATTGCTACAACAATTTAATTCAACTTTATTCCTTGATCAAACAGATTACAAAAGCCTCATTTTATAAAGATCTTTCTGAAGATCGAGACGCTGTTATGAAAGATAATGGTGAACTTAAACTACAAAAATTAACATCTAATAGTAAGTAAATCTATGCAGTGAATATATTAAGCTGTAGATAACTACATGCAAACATCAAATACGGTGCAAAAAAAATAGAATTGAAGTTTATTGCCTAGCTTTCTCCATCACAACCATGTGAACTGGGAGAAATTATCCAATTTATTCCAACACTCCCCCCTAATTTCTACCATTGATTATTTCACCATTTACAATGCCTAAACTCTATCTTAAATGTTTAAATACATCTTTTGCTAATGGCTTGGTAAATATATTTGCTAACTGATCTTCAAATCTGCAAAAAATTAGTTGAATTTTACCATCATTCACTAACTCTTTGATAAAGTGATATCTTGTATCAATATGCTTGCTCCTCTTGTGAAAGACATGATTTTTTGACAGTGCAATAGATGATTTGTTGTCACAAGAGATTGATGTTGGCTCCTCCTAAGCTTGCATTAGATCCATTAAAAAATTTCTCATCTAGATTGCTTTGCATGTTGTTGATGTGCCTACTACATATTCTGCTTTAGCTAATGAAACAATCACTATGATTTGCTTCTTTAATGCCCATGAGACTACACCCGTCCTGCAAGGAAAGACATATCTAAAATTACTCTTCCTATCATCAATGCTACCTATAAAATCACTGCCAGTATAACCATTCAAACAAAAATATTAGTTTTGGAATACAAGATTCCATATTGTGTTATTCCTGGCACATATCTCAATATCCTCTTTCCTACTTGCCAATGTGAGTCTTTTGGTGACTCCATGAATCTTGAGATTAGACTAACCCCATACATGGTATTTGGTCTTGTAGATGTAAGATACATCAAACTTTCAATTAATCTTTTGAAGATTGTATAATCAACATTAGGCCCTTTGTCTTCTTTGCTAACTTTAGTGCCTATTGTAACTGGTGTAGATGTTGGATTACAATCCAACATTTTAAACATTTTCAACTCATCATTTGCATATTTTGATTGACTAATGAAAATTCCTTTATCTAATTGAACTTCAATGGCCAAATAATACTTCATCAAACCTAAATTTTTTATCTAAAATTATTTATTCATTGCTGATATAAACACATCTATAGACAGTTTTACTGTGAAAATTAAATCATCAACATATAAACACACTATCAAAATTTGGCCTTGTTTATTGATCTTTGTGTACAATGTTAGCTCACTCTTGCTTCTACCAAATCCATTTCTTTGCATGCATGAATCAATTCTGCTATACCATGCTCTTGGTGCTTGTTTGAGACCATAGAGCGCCTTCTTCAATTTGTAGACCATGTCTTCATGTTCATGCACTTCATAACCCGGTGGTTGCTTCACATACACTTCTAGAAAATGATTCAAAAAAACTAATTTGACATCCATTTGATCAACTTTCCAATTATTTTGTGTAGCTATTGTTAAAACCATTCTAATAGTATCAAGTCTAGCAACTGAAGCAAATGTCTCATTGTAATCAATTCCATAATGTTGTGCAAAACCTTTTGCTACTAACCTTTCCTTGTATTTTTCAATCTAACCTTTTGCATTAAATTTGGTTTTATAAACCCATTTGACTCCAATGCAATCCTTACCTTCAAGTAGATCAACTAGCTCCCATGTACAATTTCTTTCAATAGAATTTATCTCTTCATCTATAGCCTTGTTCCAATGATCCTCCTTAACTACTTCTTCAAAATACATAGGATGATGGGAGAATAAAGCAAAATTTGAGCATAAATCCAAATTGTCTTCTCCATGTTTATATATCTCTTTCAAACTTCTCACTTTCTTACATTTATATTTTGACCTTAATATTGAAGCAAGAGTAGGATCTAATTCATTACGTACTTGTGAATTGGGAGCAAGGTGAGGTGCATGACCTAATGATTCACCTTGTACAACATTTCATGGAGTTCTTGTTGGTGTATTTGTTCCCGCTTGTGGATTTGATTGATCACATTGCATAATTTGTTCTTCAAATTATTCTCCATTCTATGGTATTGGTGCTCCAATTGTGATTGATTTGTCAATGCTTCCATCCCATGCTTCTTCTTCCTTAAATTTGACATCTCTGCTAACAAACGCTTTATTTGAAATGGGATTATACAATTTATATGCTTTGGATTGTTCACTATAACCAATGAAAATACATTTCTCACTTTTATCATCCAATTTCCTTCTCAATTTATATGGCACTAGTGGATATGCAAAACATCCAAAAATTCTCAAATGAAATACACTATGCTTCTTACCTTTCCATGCTTTTTATGGAATTTTGTCCTTGACACCCTTTGTAGGATTTTTGTTCAAAATATATACGGCACACGCTACTGCTTCTTCCCAAAAATTATTAGACAAGTTTTTTGCCTTCAACAAGCCCCTGGCCATTTCCATTATGGTTATATTTTTTCTCTCTGCTACACCATTTTGTTGTGGTGTGTACCTTGTTGTAAATTGTTTCTTGATCCCATGATCTCTGTAAGAATTTAGAAATTCATTAGAACTATATTCACCACCTCTATCAGATTTGAGTATTTTGATATATTGTCCACTGTGTTTTTCCACCATAGACTTGAACTCCTTGAATTTACTGAAGGCTTTAGACTCTTGTCGAAGAAAATATACCTATGTCTTCCTACTAAAATCATCAATGAAGGTTAAAAAGTAAACACTACATCCAAATGATAGTGTTTGCACTGGTCCACATATATCACTATGAACTATCTCCAATAATACCCTTTCTCTATAGGAGGTTCCTACATGAAAACTCTCTCTATGTTGTTTTGCCAAAATGCAACTCTCACATGAATTGGTTGGCTATTCTATAGGAGGAAATACTTTAACCATATGTTTCTTTTGCAACAAAATAAAACCTCCAAAATATAAATGCCCATACCTTAAATGCCATAGCCATGATTGGTCTTAACATACAGTTTTTAAATTGGTTTCTTCAGCTCCTCGGGTGGACATAATTTGAAGGGGGAATATCCGATTCTTGGTCAACCCATCATTTGGAAATCTATCCAATATTGTGAAAACATTATCCATAAAAGATACCATGTACCCCTTTTGTAATAGATGTCCAACACTCAACCCCTTTTGTAATAGATGTCTAACACTCATAATATTGTGCTTTAGTCCAAGTACAAAATAAACATCATGAATAAATTTTCTTTCACCATGTTTTGTAAAAACATTTATTGCTCCTTTACCCATTATAACCACTTTATTATCATTTCCCAATTTCACTTCAGACTTTATAGAATCATCAAGACTAGCAAACAAATCTTTATTCCTAGTCATATGGTTACCGCATCCACTATCCAAAAACCAGATATTTCTAGTGCTCTCTTGAGCAACATTACATGTGATGAACATACTCTCAGAGTTAGATCTAGATTCATCTGTATAATTAGCATTCTGTTTATCCAAATCTCCTTGTTTCTTTCTACATTCATTTGCATAATGTCCATATTTTTTACAATAATAACATCAAATGCTAGATTTATCAAACCTATGTGAATGTTGTTGGGAATAATTGTTGCCTCATCCTCTATTTTTGCAATTCTGATTATTCTTTTCACCTTGATCTAAATCACTTCTACCACCTTTGTCTCTGCCTCTACCTCTTCCATTGAAACTTGGCCTTCCTCTTCCTCTGTTAGATGATTGAGAAGAAGTATTGTTATTTCTATTCATTCTAGACTCGTGTTAACAAAGACGCCTTAATTCATCTAAGGGATAACTATGTCAAATCCTTGGATTCTTCAATCGCTACTACTATAATATCAAATTTATTGGGTAAACATCTGAAAATCTTTTCTATAATCTTTTGATCTATTAAATCTTCTTCATTAGATCTAATTTGATTTACAACATTCATGACCTGACTCATAAATTGATCTATAGACTCTGATTCACTCATTTGCAAATTTTTAAAATTTCTCCTTAAAGATTGTAATTTAGCTACTTTCACCTTTGCACTACCTTGATAGGTTGTCTCCAAAATCTCCCATGCCCTCTTAGATTTTGTTGCTGCTGCAACTCTAGGAGAGATTATCATATACATTGCCTGTTGGATTTGAAATAGAGTTTTTGCATCCTTTTTCTTCCTATCTTTAAGCTAGTCCTTTTCTCCCTGTGTTAAAGCCTCATAGGCTGCTTCATCTTGAGGTTCTACAAAACCATTATCTACCAAATCCCAAATATCTTGTGAACAAAACAAAATTCTCACCTTAATTGCCCAAAAATCATAATTCTGACCATTGAAAATGGGAATTTGGGGCTGAGTAACACCATTTGTTGCCATGACTGCAAGCTGATCTGCTACAGTAGTTTAAATCTTCAAGTCTACGAACTGTTTCTGCAACCTTGATTCACCTCACTCTGATACCAATTTGAAAAAATGAAGAAACAATAAAACACAGAAAAACAGAGTAAAACAGAGCAGAATGAATTGCTACAGCAATTTAATTCAACTTTATTGCTTGATCAAACAGATTACAAAAGCCTCATTTTATAAAGATCTTTCTGAAGATCGAGAGGCTGTTATGAAAGATAACGGTGAACTTAAACTACAGAAATTAACATCTAACAGTAAGTCAATCTACATGCGATCATCAAATACAGTACAAACAAAATGGAACTGAAGTATATCGCCTAGCTTTCTCCACCGCAACCATGCGAACTGGGAGAAATTATTCGGTTTACTCTAACAACCTTCTCCATTTTTTTCAATACACGATTCACCACATTCTTCACCACCCTCTGCTCGTCACTACGCATGTTGAAGCCATTAAAACATGGAACCAAATCCATGAAAGGCAAGATCTGAAAAGATAAAGCGGAAGCAAGTAAAAAATCTCAAATACACAAATTTATGTAAACAGGCGTTAATGGAAAACCCACCCAAAAGGAAGAGTAATTTGGTACGTACTCAATATTATTTTGAAAATTTGTTATAGTGCCATATCTTTTCTTCTTTTCATGCTCGAAGAAGCATCCGCATATATTCCTTTTCCTGCAACTGACCATCTTAAATCAGAAGGCTAAACATGATAGAAGAGGGGATAATTGTGGTGTCGGTTTCCAAAACAAATGCCTGTTCGGCCAGGGACCAGGGGGAACGTAAATTTACATGTAATAGACAAGCATCCTATAGAATCAGGGTTCCATTACTGTAATCTCGTGAGGTTTTAAGATGTCAAGTCCGCTTCAGCCCTAAATTAATGCCAAGTGAATGATCAGACAATTAGTGACACAGAACACAAAGTACCTGCAGAGCCATCACAAAAAGGAAGCAGAAAATTAGTGACACAAAACATATATAATTGATTGAGGTGCGGGGCTTTTGTAATCTGGAAAGTTTCAGCTAAAGAGGATACAAAACCCTGTAAATCATTGTGTGACTTTCTCCAAGCGCAAAACGGGACTGTTGAAGAAGGCCAGCGAGCTCTCACTTCTCTGAGATTCTGAAGTTGCTCTCATCATTTTCTCGTCCACGGGAAAGCTCTTCGAGTTTGCCAGCCCCAGATAAGCAATCTTTTTTATCTCAAAGCTAAGGATAACTGCTTCCCATATATTTTCCGCTGTTCAACGTTAAGAGTTTTTCAGACACATTATATGCTAATAAACAGATTAACTCTTGTATAGAAAATTTAAACAAAAAAAAAACCCTACTCCTTCTGCAGCATTAGAGGAAATGACAACATGGCTCGATAAAATCTTGTATAGTTTTATTCTAACTAAATTTAGCATTCATACACAGGATCTCTATTATCATCGCTTTCCAATACAGATTGGATCGTGTTACATCTATACAAAACCTGGAAATGAACTAGCCACCTAATTGTATCAAGTAGATGACAAACAAAATAGAGCTGCAAGCTTAAATGGCACTAGGAAAAAATTCTATGATGAACAAAATGTTCCAGTTAATCACTCAAAGGAATTAATGTATTTCCCTAATCAATTATAAGGTTTGAGAGAAAAGAGCTGAAAAGACTGTTTCAATAATGGGAGAGACCGAGGATTTGAGGCTGTTGAGTTTTGAATCTTGAAAAACTTATGTAAAGGATATTTGAGTTATAAAGAAGGGAATTGTATCTAACAACGGAGCCATGGAAGTGCCTCATATCAATGCAAATCGTAACACGGAGCATATATTTTGAGGTGGTGTTCATAAGCCATCTAACAACTTGCCCAATACCTCAGCATGTTTCAATAGTTGTGATAGTAGTTGTTTATATAATGCCCAATATTTTTATTAATATTGGACCAATAGTTGTGACTTTAAAGTTGTTAGTGTTGATGATAACTACCCATAATTAAACAAAATGTATTCCTTTGATCTAAAAAGCAACCAATCATGTGATTCCACATCAGTGCTCAATAAAACATGCTGTGAATGCACAAGTATTGGTCTCACTTTTTTTTTGGGCCTCTTTGGAAACTTTGACAAAAAGCATGCTGATGTGGCATCATATTTAATGATGTGGCCCTGAAACCTTAGTTATAAGCAGGGGACTTGCCAAGTAAGCTGCTGTAAAAAATTGGGAGTGATTTGAAATTTCGAAGTAGGATAATTAGAAGCGTGAAGTATCGCCTACTTTACATGTGAATAGCTGTACAAACTTTGCTTTCATCTCAAATGCAACTTGCATTTTGGTTCGTGAATGAGAAGTATCTACGTTTTGGAGAAAATACTAAGCTATCGTTCCAAGCTTAGGGCGAAGGCGGAATAAAGAATATTTCACCTTCTTAAGAATATTTGAAGGTTGAGAAAATGAAAAAGTTCATAAACAAGTTGAATACCAAAAACATAATCACTTCACAAAATAAAAAAAAACATGTGAACAATCTTCGACTTCATAATTACTGGAAATCTTTTATTCTATTTAATATCAAATTCCATTTCTATAAATCTCTAACAAATCTTCAAAACAGAATTGCAATATGATATTTCATAATAAAATCACGATAAAAAAAATTGGCTGTGGGGAAAAAGGGCTCATACTTCGGGCTGCTAAATTCGTAAAAAGCTTTCCGGCCGTGGAGAACACATGGCAGGGAAGGGAGAAATCGCTGGCCTTTTCATACAGTCCTGCTTTGTTCTTTCAGAAATATTATAACTCTATGTACACACATCCTATCTTTATATTATTTATGTAGCGTGTACGGCGTGGAATGTGAACAAATGACCGAATGTAAAATAATAAACAAATTTTGTGTTCAAATAAAACAATTAAAACTCATAGAAGGCTGTACCACACCACCAAAACAAAAAAAATAAAAAATAAAAAAATTGTGTTTTATTAGGAAATGGTAAATGTTTATTCTTTTTTTTTTAAATATGACTCTTTTCTAGCTCTCTCGAAACTCTCTTAGTATGGTGAACTTTAGGAACATCTTTTAAACTGAGATAAAATGATTGAGATATATTTGATGTCAAATTATATGTAATTGTCTTAGGGTGATTTAGAGGCTTAATTTATTTTTTATCAAATGATCTTTATATCAAGTAGTGTATTATAATATGTGTAAACACATAAAATTGACCACATTCTTATGATACATCTAAAATTACCACTTTTGACAATATATTAATCTTGTTGTAATTACATTTACATCATCTAAGTATTAATTAATTAAAAGAATTATATTTATTTAATTAATTAGGATTTAGCCTCTAACATCCCCTCCATAATCAAATCAACCAAATAAATAATATTTATTTGATTGAATTAATTTCTCACATCTATCCCCACTAATTAATTAAATAATCTATTTTTTTGGTTAATTAACTTAGAGCCCCAATCCTTATCTAATCTCCACTAATACAACAATCATGTCTCATCCATAATTAAAAATTAAAATAAATATAGTTCATCAATTCAAAATCTTAGCCATCATGTTATCCAAACAAATCCTAACCATTCATCTCCAACTACCTTCAATCCAAATTCAAACCTACTTTTAATCTAAAACATTCAACTAATAAGGTAAATCCTAGCCCTCCATTTACTAACCACTACCACAGGTGTGGTTAAGTATAGAGGAAGAACCTTATTTTACCATTGTTTCTTATTAATTTCCTCTAGAATTTAGTGCACACATCCTTCAAGCGTAATATGTTATTATGTGCTTTAGAGGAAGAATTTTTTGTTATAAGGGATTTCCAAAGGTATACCATTTATTTACTATCATGGTGCTATTGAAATTACTTCGATTTAATTTGCATGCATTATTTTGATCTTTGGATTAAGTAGGAATTAGTTGTATTTCTTTTTAAGGAAGGCTATGTTTGAGAACATGAAAAATTTAAATATTTACATATTTATTGCCAAAATTAATGAGTACAAAAGAGTACAGATAATGGAATGTTTGATGTTACAAATTTATACCTTAGTTGTGAGTTTGTTTTGTTAAAATTACTTATGTTGTCATGTAATGTATATGCAAGTGAGAGATTGTTAGAAATTTAGGAACAATTGGTGTATGCCTCATAAATGATTGGAAAATTTATTATAGTAAAGTGGTAATATTTGGGCCCTCTTAGAATAGGGCGCCACCTTTGGAGGAGTTTTTGACATATATTGGATAAAGCACTACACAACTTGTAAGTTATACTATGATGAGGGTAAGACAGCACAAAATTTGAACATCAAATGTAGACCCTTTGGAGCATCTTTAAATGACCTTTATAGTCTTGTATAAGAGATGTTGGTGCATTTTATTTTACATATATTTAATTTTTTAGTATAATGCATTATATATAACTAGTTAGAATAAGATCACTTAGGTACTTGTGTTAATCAATCGTGTGCCCCTAATTTGTGTAGCTAATTGACTCTCATCTAGTCTAGACTTAGTTACACTCCTATCACACTAGTTCACCTAGTTATCTCCACCTATTATGCACGTCTAACTTTAGTTAGATCCATCTATGTTGGATGTCTACCTTTAATTAATTTTAGGAGCATTACCTTGCTCTATATGAAAAGGGCCTCTATGTATATTTTTGGGAGCATTAAATATTATTCAATATGTTATTTTGTTAGTTATTTTATCTATCTCTTATTAGCTTCGTATGGATCTATTTGTGGAAGACTTTTTTATTATTATTATTCTATATATATGAAATGATTCATTATTCCTATCATTGTTAGAAATTGATAGTCGTGTTGTTAGGCATTTTCCAGTATGAGAAGTTAGAACCATCTTATCCAATCAATGCGGCATATGTAATATCTTTCTAAAATAAACGGACAGCAGATTCAAAAATTGAACAGAGCAAGTAAACAGTCTTGGAAGTACAAATATTTTTACTTTGCCTGAATATCTAAATCATGAGAACAGCTTGAGGCGTCTTATCAAACAACTTGCATAATGTAAAATGTTTATTAAATATGTGGATGTAGAGGTTTGATTATGAGGTACTTTTAAGTTGCAGGACGGCCATGTGAATGTCTGAAAGACTAACACAAGTTGATCTGAATTCTTATCCCCTGTTTTGTACCACTTGCAGGTTTTGGCCACGTACAAATACAACTTGCTCTAAAAGACTAACACAACTTGATCTCAATTCTTATACCACTTGCATTTCGATTTCGTCATCAGCAGAAGTTGCAGAAAGTAATCCAACAGTTTACAGTGTTTTCTATCGTCTTCAGCTACAGTTTTTCCTTGTATTTCCTGATACTGCAGATGGACGGCAGCGGCTATCTAGCCCCAGAAATGCACTGAGGCATGGATAAGTCCCATCTATGCCTATTATCTGTCGTGTCTGTGCAGTGCAGTTTTATACGGAAATAGATAAACGGGGCAGTACATAATGATTTTTTTAAATAATATTGTTAGTAATGTTAATTTAATTTTTTTTCACTATTATCTATATTTGTATTATATTTTTCATCCATGTTTTGGATGGACTGTAAATATATTATGTTATACTTCCATTATATGGAGCCGACTAACTCCTAGATAAAAAGCACCTATGTACATACAAAAACGCATGAAAACATACATAACAACATACATGGTACCATACATAATATGAAGAGACGACACTACGTGGGGCCTGCCAGATGGATGATAGAAGTGATGGAAATGACAATAGAAAGAAAGGGCATGAGAAGCGAGGAGGTGTCCCATCGCTTATAATACGTCGTCGTTTTTTTGCCTTGTGCGAAAAGGTAACTGTTAGCGCGGGAAGGGCTGTGCGGACAAGCGATTCTGCAGTTTAAATTGTAATGGGTATTTTTCACTTGGAATACCTGCTATGCTTCAGGTATTCTCATTTTGTAGGTTGAAATTGAAACGTTGGAGAGGAAAGGCGCACTGCAGGCAAGGGAGAGGACCAAGCGACTTGAGGTGAGGTGTTTCTAACCGACTGTATGCAATGTTGAAGGTTTTTATGTATTGTTTCATGCATTTTTGTATTGTTTCATGTGTTGCTGTTAAAACT
>VDFB02006209.1:0-29957 GCA_007258455.2 Sequoia sempervirens | reverse complement strand
ATATGAACTAAGTGCATAATGCTAATTTCACGTCTCTACACATGGTTTTCATCATTTACCCATTTTCACACTCATTCTTGAGTTTTTCATAACCTAAATTAGTGGGGACCTTTCCTTCTCTTTTTCCACCTTTATATATGTAATAGAAGACACTATAAACAACCCCTAACCTCCTATTAACACCCAATTTGAGAAATCAAAGTTATATATCTACACATGTGTTTTATTTAAATTCATTCTTTAGCCCTTTACCTATAGAAATTAAATGGTTCCTCACCTCATGTTCACAGTCTCTATTTTCTAATATTCTTGTTTAATTTTTCCAGTAATGATTCAAAGAAGCCTAATTGTTGATATTGTAGCCTTTTATGAGCTCTCAATTCTTGATACATTTAAATATCCAACTCCTAGTTTAAATGTTGATCTAGTGATTTATTTAAATTTAAATCTTAAGTATTTACCTTAATCCATGTGGTTTTATTTATTTTAAGTAAATCAATTAATGTATATCATCTAATTTGGCTATAGTTTAAGTATCAAGTGATATCTAACTAAAAATAAGTTTATGGGGCCTTCTTTCAAGGGATTCAATTAATAAACCAATGACATAGTGCATGCATTCATAGGGTTCTAATAAAACCCCTTAATCTCATATCTACCCATTAGAGTTATAATTTGAACTTACCTCCCTATTTTCATCGAGAGGTATCCTATGTACCACATATAGATCTAACTCAAAACAATTTATAATTGAACCATCCCATTTATTTAAGGTTTAACATAAAATACCTAGATGACTTATGATAAATATGTCATCCTCTACAAAGTTTTGATGTAGAAGCACTTATACTTGACTCAACCTATGAGTTCCCTTTCCATGTACACAAGATATAATTTAGTGCATCCTTAGATGTTTTAGGTATCTTAATTATAGTATACATATTGATCTTAATTATATAGTGGATTTATATTTTAGATATACTTGATGATTCTTCTTGGAAAGGTTACCGAAAGATGTTCAATAATTAGTTTTAAGTTACAACATGCAGGTAGGATTTTATTAAAATTTTATGACCTTGGTGTGACAATTATCTCCATTTTCTAGTTGCATTATAATAGTTGGGAGTAACAACAAACCCTTCATATTAACAACCACACACTAGACTCAATTTAATGCGTACATGCTATGGAATTTGAATGTTATGAATTTTTAAATGTTATAAATAAAATGGTCTTCAAATGAAAGGTATTTTGAATTTGTGCATATTCAATGTGATTTTTAAATAACTATCAAATTGTGTGCATTATTTAATTAGGATTTTTATATATTTTTTTAATTGTTTAACATGCAGTTACCATTTCATTGTTCACATGGATCCAAATTTTAACATAGAGTATTTTATGCTTGATGCACAAATTCCTACAGATTTCATACATCTAGATCCACCACCATAGCAAAACCCCACACCTCCACACTTTCCACCTCCTAACCCCCCACCCCCTATAGTAGATCAGGCTCAGTTAAGAGAGAGAATTAAACAAAACCTTATTGTGATTCAAGTAAATATAGATCGGATTAAAAAAATGAGACAAGAATCCCCCCAATCTCACACAGTTTGCATCTACGATGCAAACTATTGTCAATTTTGTTCGATCTATTGATGTAGACCTAGATAGGTTCCATCAATGGAGAGAAGAGAGGAGACAATTCTATACAGATGGATTTTACTATAATGATATTAATGACATTAAAATTACAAAACAAGCCATGTGCCAACATTTTTTTAACCCCAAACAAACTAACCAGTTCCACCCACCAAAAAAAAATCAATTTTATGGTGTAGGCATTCATAGATAGCTACACATTTTTTGGGATAGATGGTGGGTGGTGTTTGATAATCCACCACATGGAAATTCAAAGGCACCCCTATAATTTTTTAGAAAGTTATGGGTTAAGTTTGAGTTGGGTTTAAAACCCAACTATTTTGATATGAGGTCATTATAGGAAGTTGGGTGTGGCATGCCCCAACATAGACTAGGAGTACGTAGATCGATCCTTAGTGATGTGTTCTGATTGCTCCTATTGTTCCTCCTCCTGCTGGTGTTTAGATTGCATTTTAGTAGCAAACCATGTTATTGACATTTGGAGCATTGAGTTCACTTTCAGGACATCTCACTCATTATACTACATACATGGCAGTTGAAGTGGCCAATAGAGAGCATGGAGGCTTGAGCTATGGAAATACTCAGGATTCCACTTCAGGTGACCCAAATGCATCTGGGATGGAGACATATATGAATTTACTATATTCTGAGGATCATCCTACACAGGTATGTTCATCTTTTGAACTTAAATTTAATTTGTTTGAAATGTGTATAATGCATGTAAATATTTTAACATCAAATTATATATATAATATAATATTAATTCAAGAAGTATTTGGTGTAGATGCATGATCAGACGATGCCTAAAACTCAATATGATCATGTCTATATGTCGAGTACTATAGATATGGGCTCACCTTTTGGTCAGGTACTTGAACCAATATATATTAAATAATTGGGGTAGATATATCTAATATAATTTGAATTTGTACACATGTGAAATGATGTATTATATCTAGATGCAGGGAGGTCATACTATACCTAGTACTGACCAAACACAAGTTGTGGTGAGTGCTCCTGAGACATCATCTACTCAGGCACATACTTTCAAAAGTTTGTTAAGTTTAAATTAAATACACATAATAGATCTAATTTAATTTGCTCATTTACATACATGTGTGAATTTGATCTATACAAATTGTTGTACATCTATATGTAGGGATTTCATGAGATGCCCATGGCGAGCACACCTGAGACATCGTCAATAGTTATGCATGGGAAATCTTAGACGTGTGATCATGAGGTCATATCATTCGAGGTTGTAAACTTTACTAAATCTCCTATATAATTTTTACGGACCTTTTAAATATATATATATATATATATATATATATATATATTCGAGGTTTTAACATATTGTTTGCTTTATATGAATATGTAGGATATAGTAGATCAGGTATTTGGATCTTCTCAATTGACAGTTATGCTACTTGTTGAACAAAATGTGCCAATAAATTCACATGATCATATGGTAATCTATGCATACTAAAATTCATTTTTATTGTATTTACTAGATATATTTAATTAAATTTATTTTTATCTAAAAGTTTATATTTTCAAGTTTAAATATGTTTAATTATATCAAAATTTCTAAATAAATTTAAATCTAATTTCAAGTTTCGTGTACTCTTTTATAGCATGATGCAAGTACATCTAGTCAACATGGAACAAAGAGGAGACTTTATTTGACCAATCAGCCTGAAAGTTAGATGGTTTTATATTTTATGGACTATAGATCTCTAGTTTTATTTAAATATATGTGTTGGACTTGACATATATATTCTATGGACTATCTATCTCTAGTTTTACTTTGAACATGTTATTATCATATTTGTGTTTATTTATATCAGTTGACTTTAATATGATGATTATATATGTAGTCAATTATGATATCTTGTTATGTTCATTTTCATGATTATATGCACTCATGTATGTATAGGCATTTTATCTAATTTTCAAGTAATACATGCACTATATAAATTCTTATCTAGAATCAAAATTCATATATATAATTTATCCATTGTTGAAAGGACAAATTAAAACATTCCTAAATAGTTTAGATCATATTCATAATAAACTACATGGGTAATTTTAACTATTTCTACCCTAGAAAATATTTGAATCAATAAACAAAAACCTATCTCCTTGTATGCACAAAATGTATAATCTATACAATTGCACAATTATATAAAATGTGGTAAATACAAGACATGAAATGTATAATCTATAAAATCGGAACAAGATATTTAAAAAGTGACTAATAAGTCAATTGAAGTTCATACATTAAAGAAACATATATAATGTATATTGATGTTTAATACAACTATATAACATGATGAAACATATATGTGCATGTAGATACAATTAAAGCTTGTTAACTTTTAGGTCAAGACCACAAATTGATATTTACATAGTCTCTTGATAAGATAATTTTACAATGAAAATCACATGGTAGACCAACTTGATGAGAACCTGGAAAAATAGTTAATGTAAGTAAAGTAACTATACTTCTTATGAGTCATTTAAGTAAATAATTCATGAGAGAAAAGACCAATATGTAGTAAAAGTTAGAAAATTGGATCTTATAAATTCCATACAAATTCAAATGATGTTTACCATAAGATGGATTAAGGGGACCTAAGAGGATATAGCTTAAGGGGGGTCCTAAGAGAATTCCTTTAGGGGAGTTCAGATGATGGCTTAAGGGGATGCAGAGGGTGGATTAAGGGGAGTTGATAGAATGGCTTAAAGGGATGTAAGAGGGTGGATTAAGGGGAGTTGATATAATGACTTAAAGGTATGTAAGAGGGTGGATTAAGGGGATGCATGTCATGAACCCTAGGATATGGCTTAACAGGTCCTAAGAGGATGGATTAAGGGGAATTATGAGAGTGACTTAAGGGATGCAAGATTGTGAATTAAGGGTGAGGATATGACTTAAGGGTACTTTAGGAGAATGGCTTAAGGGGATGCAAGAGGGTAGATTAAGGGGAGTTGATAGAATAACTTGAAAGGATGTAAGAGGGTGGATTAAGGGGAGTTGATAGAATGACTTAAAGGGATGTAAGAGGGTGGATTAAGGGGATGCATTTCATGAACCTTAGGATATGGCTTAACATGTCCTAAGAGGATGACTTAAGGGGAATTATGAGAGTGACTTAAGGGATGCAAGATTTTGGATTAAGGGTATGTAAGAGCATATGACTTAAGGGTCCTTTAAGAGGATGGATTAAGGGGATATAAGAGGGTGGATTAAGAGGCATTGATAGAATGATTTGAAGGGATGTAGAGGATGGATTAAGGGGAGTTGATAGAATGACTTAAAGGATGTTTAGGGTGGATTTCATGGAGACATAGAATGAATTGAAGGATGAGGGTGATTGAGGGAGTTGAGAGAATGACTTAAAACCCTAAACCCTAAACCATAGGACCTAAATCCCAGGAGATGAACCGTAAACCCTAAACCATATGACCTAAAAACTAGGAGATGAATCCTAAACCATTAACACATATAGATTTTTATTATAAGCATCTCATGAACCCTAAACCCTTCAAACCCATATAAATTTGTTATTCTAAGCATCTCATGAACCCTAGAAACCCTAAACCCTAAACCATATGACCTAAAGACTGGGAGATGAACCCTAAACCATTAACCCATATATATTTATTATTCTAAGAATATCATGAACCCTAAACACTTAAAACCCATATAGATTTGTTATTCTAAGCATCTCATGAACCCTAGAAACCCTAAACCCTAAACCATATGACCTAAAGATTGGGAGATGAACCCTAAACTATTAACCCATATAGATTTGTTATTCTAAGCATCCATGAACCCTAAACCCTAAACTAATATAGATTTGTTATTCCCAAGCATCTCATGAACCCTAGAAACCCTAAACTCCTAAACCTATATGGACTCCAGACTAGGAGACAACCCCTAAACCATGTTGTAACCCAGATGCTAGATTTATTATTCTAAGCATCTCATGAACCCTAAACCCTTAAAACCCATATAAGTTTTTTATTCTAAGCATCTCATGAACCCTAGAAACCCTAAACCCTAAACCATATGACCTAAAGACTAGGAGATGAACTTTAAACCATTAACCCATATAGATTTGTTATTCTAAGCATATCATGAACCCTAGAGAGACTTAAAGGGATACAAGCGGATGGATTAAGGGTAGATATATGAGGATATGGATTAAGGGGTCCTAAGAGAATAACTTAAGGGGTGTTGAGAGAGTGAATTGAGGGGATGCAAGTGGATGGATTAAGGGTAGATATATGAGGATATGGATTAAGGGGCCCTAAGAGGATGGATTAAGGGGAGTTGAGAGATAGACTTAAGGGGATGCACATGGATGGATTAAGGGGTCCTAAGAGGATGGGTTAAGGGGTGGTAAAAGAGTGGACTAATGGATGGAAGATGGATTATGGTGATATATGAGGATATGGATTAAGGGGTCCTAAGAGGGATTATTTATGGAAAGAGAGAATCCTTAAGGATGTGTAAGTTGATGGATTAAGGGTAGATACACGAAGATATGGATTAAGGGGTCCTAAGAGGATGGCTTAAGGGGTGTTGAGAGAGTGACTTAAGGGGATGCAAGTGGATGGATTAAAGATAGATACATGAGGTATGGATTAAGGGGTCCTAGGAGGATGGCTTAAGGGGTGTTGAGAGAGTGACTTAAGGGGATGCAAGTAGATGTATTAAGAGTAGATAAATGAGGATATGGATTAAGGGGTCTTAAGAGGATGGCTTATGGGGTGTTGAGAGAGTGACTTAAGGGGATGCAAGAGGATGGATTAAGGGTAGATATACGAGGATATGGATTAAAGGATCTTAATAGAATGGCTTAAGGGGAATTAATAGATCGACTTAAGGGGATGCAAGAGAATGGATTAATGGTACATAAGAGGATGGCTTAAGTGGTTTTAAGAGAATGGCTTAAGGGGATATGAAATCAATTATAAACTTTTTATAAAATGACAATGAATTAAATTTAGTTTTATATTTATACTATCAATTAAATGTATCTAGAACTATATATAGTTGCTTGTCTCTAGATTTGAATTCTATTGTAATATATGTGCATCTCCTCTCTTTTTTGTAAAGCATCTAGTTTTGGGAGAATTGAAACAAAAAATGATATAAAAAATTAATTAGGAAATTACTAAAAACAAACACATATCATTTAAATATATATACAACTATATACTTACCAATATTTATTTACTCCATTGTACCATCTACATCCTCTCTTTTTTCTAATGCATCTATGATTGTCTCATGTTCATCCATTGAAAGTGTCCATGAAACTTTATTAGTAGGCCTCCCTTGATATCTAACTAGTTTTATATTGGTCTCCAAAATCAAATGTGAATAATATATAATATTCTTGTGTCTTTCATAATCTTTAAATGTAGGCAAGCCATTCTCTCTTATCAAATATTTTGAAGCTAGGTGCCAACAAAAACCACTAAACCAGTTGGTTATTAAAGGTTGTCATCATCCACTCTAGAATGTACAAACTTATATTTTCTCTCAACACATCTAGGCAACCAATACTTCGTCTCCTCTTCATTCCCCTCAAGTGAAACAACAACATACACATGTCCTACAAAAATAAATAAAAAAATCAATAGAGAGTGACTTATATTTAATTCACATGTAAACATGAATACATATAAAATTCAACTCAATAAACAATGTACCTTCTTGTACAAGATCCAAAACACGATCATAATCATTTGATGTGAACAGTTGATTATCTTCAATTGTCATTCCATGTTGAACATGTGTCGATGTAGGTATTAAGTCTCTTTGTTTCCATTGTTCAACCCATTCCATATTTTCACATGTCTCCCTATCACCTGCAATACAAAATTGGAAAAAGCATGCCAACTCCCTTGTCCATATATTCCATGTGTTTGCATTTGAACTCTTAAATAAATGTTAGTTTATAGATCCATTAATTGTTTCACAATATTTTTGAGAAAAAATATAATTTTCTTCAACTAATCAAAAGAAGCGTCGAATTTTTAAGCTCTCAATTGTTCTTGTAGATAATTTGGTATTGCACCAATTTACAATTGCACGTGCATCTCTAAATTTCACAACATCCTCAAATTTTAGTTTCTCTCTAGCAAGAGCTCTTTTCACACATGCACCAACTCCATCGTGTTCTACCTTACCAAGACTAGCTTAAAAAAAACTCCATATACATGCTAGATATTATTTTCCTTATGAAATCTACATAACCAATAAAACATTCTAACATTTTTTAATTAACCCACCTAATCAAACCATGCTATAGATAGTTCTAGTACTGAATTCTAAATCTTTTATAAAATATATCAAAAAATATTGAACAACCTGGGATGAAATGTAATTTACATCACTTACATAAAATTATAATTTCTCAAATTTTCATTATCTTCTCTAATTATCATATACATTTATAAACACAAGGAACAAAGAAAGTAGCTACTCTAGACCTGAATTATAATAATCAGATTGAATTCTCATTCCTAGAGCAAGAGTATGTTTCTTTCTAAAATTAATCAAATAACCAATATAGTTCCAATGTTTTGCCATAAAAAATTGGGATTTACTGCCAGCACTATATAATCAGAGTATGAACACATTTAGAAAATAACTATCTTTAAATTCTTTTAATAAATGCATGCACACTAAATTTTTCCATAATTAGCTCACAACGTTTTCCAACTTTTCCATCTTTTAAAGAATACTCAACATTTTTAAATTCTTTTACATCCACTAATTGTTGTCCAAATTCATCTAAACTACTTTCATGTGTAGATTCTCCTAATAATGAAAAGTTACCACACCTATCACATTATCTAGAAATACATGCTTTTAAATAAAATTAGTTTCCATTAGAGGGTTCATAAAACAAACCTGCTATAAAATCTTTGATTCTTTCAAGTGGCATATTAATACCAAAAATGTCTTGCATAATTTGGTTAGCATGCAAAGTGCATCATATATATTGAAAACTATCATAATAATAACAAAATTGTACATGAGTGTTACAACAACAAGAGATTCATTGCTTATTAATTCTAACATACCAAGGTTTACACTTTTCAAATGATCTTTGACTTATGTTAATTTATTCAATGGTAAGATTGAAGCACCTAATTTTTTTTTATATAATTCAGTTTGAGTCATATCTAAGAGATTCTTTGGATGAGGTTCACGAATTTTGGAACCCACCCTTAATTTTAAGACATCTCTAATTTTAGGTGATACTCTTGTATTATCATGCCAAAATTTATCGATTAAAGATTTAATTTCATTAGTTAATTTCATGTCCGATCTTGGGAGTCTACCACTAAAACTCCAAAATTGATTAATAAGATCATTTTCAATAATTTCTCTTCTTTTAGCAGCTCTTATAAAAGTTCTAGGATTTACTTTTTATACATTTAATTAACTACTTGTTTTACCTTTTATTCTAGTTGCTTTCATCAACTAGAGCAATTTTTATTTGCACCACTAGCCCATTCCTATTTTAGACTAACCCTTCTCTCACCTATAAATCAATAGCATTGAAACACTTAGATATGACTTGTTCTAATTGAATCATCTCTTCTTTTGGTTTCCATAAAAATACCTCCAATTTTTCTACATCAATTTTCTCATTTTCTCACATTCTCCTCATCAATTGCACCAAAGGAATTGACATTATTAGAATCCTTCCACTTTCCTAGAAAAATATTTTATAGCATTCTATTTCCATAAGTTATAATTCTCCAAGAAACTCACTGTTATTCATGCCACTTTTCAATAAGTAAAACATTTTCACCTCATCCATAGAAGTAGCTCATTTTCAATTCTCTAAATGGGATTTCATTCTCCTTTCAATTAACATGGATGATTCTCTACTCTCATTCTAGATTCCTATAAGATATAATTTTATTCATTTTTTGTTTTGCATTGAAAACAATCCCTAGAATTCATTGAGTCATCAATTGGTGTATCCAACTTCATCTAAACAAGCAAGATCAATATTATCAAGACTTGGGTTTGAAAACATACCTAGATAGATTGTTTGAATAGTTGCAATTTCCATATCATTGGGAAGTGTATTTGAAGACATACCCGAAGTTGTTTGCATAGGTACTATTTTTATATCATTCAAAGTTGAAGTTGAAGGCATAGCTAGGTTTGTCTCCATAATTGCATTTTCTTCCATATTCACCATCTCCACATTTGCATCATCTACATTCATTTCATCATTCATGGCTTCCTCTTCAACATTCTTGGAACTAGATGCTTCCAAATTTCTCTTTTTGTCTCCATTTCTTTATTTGCTTGAATTTCTTTGGGTGTCATTAACATTCTACATTTTTTTTGTCTTTGCTTTGATCCCATGGTTACCAAAACATCTTTGATGACAAAAAAAATGATTCAAGTAACCTATTTTCAATTTACCATCTCCTTCAAACATTCAAATAAAACTTTGAAGTACAAAAACATCATGAATACATCCAAAAGTTCTCTTTTTCCAAATCTTCTTGTAAAATGTTCTTGTACTTGATTCCACTTCAGAAAATTCAATCGGCACTTGCCTCTTCCAAAAATTTGAATAGAATATGCCCTACACAAGGCAAATTTGCAATAAAAAATGCAAAAAATGGTGCTTTTAGACTGTACTGTAGAAAAGGAGTGTTGCAAGAAAAACATGTTTTATAAATATTTTCTAAATTAAGAAAAAATGGCTATATAAGAAATGTATACACATTATAAAACTCATACGCATTCTATTTTAGGAATGTGTGCATGTTATATAATGCATGTGTGTTACCTTTATCCAACGGGTAAATAGATAACATGTGTGTTATGAAATGCGTACACATTTCATTTAAATATCGCATACACATTTTATTAATGCATACACATGTTATTTAAAATTTGAATTCCCAACCCACATGTAGCCTTGGTTTTAGGCTCAGGAAAGGCTTGGAAATTTGAGCCTTAGCCTTTGACCTGCAACTAAAAAACTAAGGCAGATTTAAGAAGAATATCCAACTTTGGCAATATGGCTGATGGACTTTTTTTTCTGAATTAATCTATAAAATTAAAACCCATTGGAGAACATGATGTCTAGTTTCTGAATATATAATTTTTATTAAGATTGGATTATGTTTGTTATTTTTTTAATTAATTTCTCAACAAACTATGCCTTAAACTTGAAATATTAGGATTTTTTTTTTAATAACTTTTGTTAAAGTTTCTGTGCAACCATGGCATCAATCTTCAGACAATTCTCTACACAATGAAAAAAAAAAATTCAAAAAATGTTTAGTTTAGGTCTAATTATGTTGTTTGTACACGTTGATTTTTAAAAACAACAATTAAGGACAATAAAAATTCAATAAAAAAAAATATTCAACAAAAAATTACAAAAAAATCCTCATAATCTTCATACATAATTTCTTACCCAAAAAGAATTATAAAACACTTCTATTTGGTCAAAAAGGTGTCCCCATTTACGGTGCATCATGAAAAAAAGGACTCTTAAAAAGTGGTTTCAGATCCCTATCAAAATTTAATTTCTATAATATGGGTATTTGAATAATTTACATATTTGGAAACTAGATTGAAAATGATAACTTTCATATTATTGACTTTTTTTAAGATTCATTGTGTAAGTGGCTCAAATTTTCAGTCCAAGTGTGACAAATTCTGAAAAACAACAAAAACACTTCCACTTTTTAAGCTTTTGTGGACCCATCTTCTTGCATTAGCCCTTAAGGCCCCACATTATAAGCTATGCTTCCTAGCAATTCTTAAAACAACTTTTGTACATGTGCTTAATTGATAAGTTAAGTTATGCCCTTTCGCATTTGCTTGGTGGTCCCGCCCTCATCCTAGCTAGTGCTATGTGGCATATTCCCATTCACCTTGCACCCTTTTCTTACCCCACGAGCTCCAAATTATATTTCTTGGGTGACCTTGTGGGATGCAGGGAGATGAAATGTGGCTTACCTTTTCAAATTTATAAGCTTCTCGACCATCTCTTATTGTATTTTATCGCCTAGTTAGCTCTAGTTGGCTTTTTCTCATGACATAACATTTGCTTCCCCATGAGCTAGGATGGACCTTGTGAGCACATAGAGATTGATGTGTGTCTTTGGTTCTTATTTTTTTATGCTTCCAATGTTTCTCATTGGCTCACATATCTCAATCAACTCAAGTATGTTCTTCCCTACAAGGATCCCTTATCCCGCAGATTTGTAGAGACCAAAAGAGGGTGACCTTGTAGGATTGCAATAAAGTGACACATGGCCTCATGACATTCACCCAACTATACTTGAACATTTGAAGAGGGCCAGGTCAACTATTTTCAAATGTTTTGACTTCATGATAGCATTTGATTTTCTTGGATCATCTAAAGATCAATAAACATAATTTAAACTTTTAGATTGGTATGTGTGAACTCCCAGTTCATGCATATGAGAAGTAATGGAAGAAATAAATGCTAACCTACCTAATTCAAAGGCTTTTTCTCCATAACAAAGCCATAATTTTTTTTAAATCCACAAAAGTAATCTGGAGCAAGAAAACTTTGAAGATTTCCAAGATTTTATACATTTCAAATCTGAATTAGGGTTTCTATGTAAACATCAAGTAAGTATCTGATTTTCCCCACTTCTATAAAGTTATCTAAAAATTCAAGAGTGTTATTGCCTACAAGTAGGGTTTCTAGTGTGCATAATTAAAACACCCTAAATTTTAGCTAAACCCTAGAATTTATTTTCTTCTCCCAACATCACAAATAAAAATGATTCAAACTAGGTCCAATTTCATGAAGGAAAAGAGACCTTTAGATGAAAACCTCATTACTCAATTTCTCGGATCCTCTAGAAAGGTTAAATTATCTCAATGTTCTAGTATTCTATTAGGAAATTTAAAATATTACACTGTTGGTTGCAAAGATGCAACAATTTTGGTGAATGGATGAACTTATTTAAGCATTGGTATACAAGAAGATTGTCTAAAAGACCTATTTCACATGTCTATGAATTTGACTTGGGAAAGCTCATTATCCCTAATATATTTATTAATGCACATTTTCTCATGATCCTTGCATAGGACTATAATGCAGACATCAGGAATATAGTTTCCATTAATGGGGTGATTGATAAGGGTTGAAAAAATATTTATAACAAATGTATTCAAATTAAATACAATTGTCAACAAGCCCATCGATTTCATTATGTTAAACAAAGAATATTAGAAGGATAGGGTTAGTTATAGGATAAATTGGCTACCAAAACATAGAGTAAGGGGCAAACATAGGAGACCTATTAGGTTTGTTCCTGTAAAAATGGAGTCATTCATTGAGGGAATATTCAAAGATTATCTTATCAAAACTTACCATGGCTTGTGTCAAGTTTTGGTAATATATTTCAAGGAATAGATTGTCATCCCTCTAATGATGATAGCATTAGACATTCAAAATATTGATAACAATAGGGAGTTTGATTTTGCAACTTTTGTTGCTAATGGAAAGCATAAGTAATTGGTTACAATAAAGACTAGTGGAAGAGTGGTGGAGTTCAGATGGTACTCCATGTATGTCATATGTTCTTGTATGGTGGGGGGAAAATTTAGGATAAAACTCTATAGATTAGAAAAAATGATGACAATGGCATCCCTCTCCCAGTCTGATGTTGGACTTATATTTACGATATGCATTGCCAAAATACAAATTATGTAGTGTTTGAAGAATGCTTTGTTAAAACAACTTTGCGATACATAGGTGTTGAATAATAAAGACTACCTAAGGAAATTATTGATCTCTTAAGGCAAAAATATAGGACATGTGAGTTGGGAATCACTCATAATTGGGGAGATTGGCTTTTGCATGGGAATTCTATAGTGCTCAAAGTTTATGGATCTCTTATGAGACCTTATATATTTTCTAGGACTATATCACCAAGGATTGCATATATGGGAACAATATGGAAATTAAATGAAACTAACAATTTTCATTCAAGGAGGTATAAGAAGGGGTCATTCCTCCGAAAATCCTCTAAAAATCCTTGGTATATTCATATTTAATTTCTACTAATAAAGAGGGTTAGAAATCCTCTACCAAATTTTCCAATCTTATAGGATGAATCTTCAAAATCAAAAGGGACTTTGACCCTATAAACTTCATTGGCCCAATAAGGATAAATGCTAGATTGGAAGGTTTCCACCACAATGTAGTATTTGAAGAGGATTTCATCAAGAACTATTTTACATGGGAGAAGGTGAAGGATAGGAGAAAAAATGGGTAAGTATTTGGAAATAATAATAATAAAGAAAGAAAGAAAACCCAAATTATCTAGGTACCTAATTTGAAATATAAGATCTTATTGTGAAGATCAAAATTATTTTGGATAACATAGACTCCTTGGCCTATAATACACCTTCAAGGAAGCTTGAGGAAAGACCTCAAGATGTCAGATACCCTTAGGCGATTGAAAAAATTTATCAAGTAGTAAGAGAGCCTTAGATGCCATAGATTTCACAAGTGCAACAAGTGCAGGAGAAACATGCTCAATCAATTGCTTCCCTATCTAGACAACCAAGAAAGAAAAGGAGAATTTAATAGCCATAGCTTGTGGAATATTCCTTAGGGATGGGAGAGGGGACATAGATTGAAGGTGTTGTAGAGAATTTCATTGATGAAGAAGAATTAAACCATGTTTTTCATGTTCCCTCAAGGGTGCAAATATGTGGTATTCCCTAAGATAGGCTAATAATTAGCATTAGGTATGGAAGAAAAGAAGACAATGACATAAGGGCCTTAGCATGCACCCAATTCATCAGTGATGATGAATTTTTATAGTCAAAGGAATTCAAATATATAATGTTGGGAATAAAGAGAGAATAATTCTATGAGAAACTAATTCAATCCAAGATAGATGTTGAACCCTCAAAGGTGGAGAAAATAATCCAAGGCATCTTAAAGGAAGTGGAATTTATGGTTAATAGCAAAACTCTTGATGAGGAATGAAAAATGTTACCGGGTGTGTTGGATGTTGTTGTTGTGTTGCTGATATGTGGTTGTTATTGATGTCAAAACTATTAGCATTGTTGTATTGAAGGCTGTATATGTCAAGGATATTGAGAAAATTGTAATAAGAAGTGCTACAAGTTGTCAGTGGAATAGTGAAGGTCATGAAGGTGTCTTGATTAGTATGTTTCTAATCAATCATTTTGGATTAAAGGGTTTCTTGCTGAGTGTATCTAGTTTATCCACCAAAAGTTTCAGAGGTCCGCGTGAAGTTTTGAGCAAGTTATGAAGATTTGTATTATGACATTTTTTCTACTACTTCAAATTGTGTTCTTGAATGAAGATCAAATGATTTCTATGAGTTTAGTTGCTACGAATGATTCTCTGATGTTTCTTGATTCTTTTGGATGCTTCTAGATCATGCTCTATCTTTGTTTCCCATCTGCGTTGATTGGTGTGTTCATGGTTGGTGATTTTCTCTTGTGTGTTTGAGTTTTTGTGTTCTTGGCCGACATGGTGGTTGTAACGTGTTGTGGATCTTGGGAGATTAAAATTTGAATGTTTGTCATGATTGAGGAGGTTTTTTTAAGTCTTCATTACATTGTGGTTGATGGTGTTTGATTAGCATTGGAAATTTACTTGTAAATTTGGGCTGACATTGTGTATATGTTTTATATTTTCATATTTC
This sequence comes from Sequoia sempervirens, assembly GCA_007258455.2. NCBI lineage: Eukaryota > Viridiplantae > Streptophyta > Pinopsida > Cupressales > Cupressaceae > Sequoia > Sequoia sempervirens. The sequence goes on along the minus strand of VDFB02006209.1, from coordinate 14,549 downwards.
TTTTGGCTAACAAACTTGTTGATGTAAATCCATCTTGTGGATATATAAGAGTGATTGTTTATGCAAATTGAAGTGTGCATAAGTGTGTGTGAGAGAAAAGGAAGAGAAAATGTGTGAATAGTGATCTAATCATTTGATTGCAGAGGAAAGTGTGAAGAATTTTGAGCAAAGTGTGAAGTAGTGTTTCTGTGCTTAACTAGAATTGTAATCGGGCTTATGTAGAAGCTATTTTCTCATTTCATACCCTATGGATGTAATCCAAATTTTTGTAAGATAGTCTACAGTCTTCTTTGGGAAATGATACCTCTTGTATTTGAGTAGTGAGCTCTAGGCAATGTGCCTGAATGCATGTGCATTCCCATTATTCTTCTTTATACTTTTAACAGGGTATAATATTGTGTACTAACATCCACTGTGGTTTTTCCCCTAACAGGATTTCCACATAAAAATCTTGGTGTTCTCTGTGTTTCTGATGTGCTAATGGTTCATGGTTTATTGTTCATTCATTAGATCTGTGATTAGGTTAAGTTTGAAAAGTTTAAATATTATGTGACAACTGATTCACCCCCCCTCTAAGTTGTTTGTCCTTGTTTTTCGAACAATTGGTATCAAAGCAGGTTCCTCTAAAGAAGTTTAAAAGCTCAAGAGGTGATCCAAGATGACATCATACAAGGATAGTCCTAGATTTGATGGAAAAAATTACCCTCTATGGAAAGCAATAATGGAATGTCATTTGAGGTGTATTAGAACCTCATGAAGATCATAAAGAATATGATGAACATTGACGATGACGATAATGGATGACCAGATAACTGACGAATGATTTTGATTTTAGAGATATAATAATGAGACCTTGATAGTGATACAAAAAGTAGATGAAGCTGTGATGGGTATTAGATGTGCCAGTGGTACCTTGGATGAATAATAAATTGTAGCTAAAGTGATCAGATCATTGACTCCCTCTTACAAATCAAAGGCTCATGCTATTAAAGAGCTCATAACAGTGACAAATGTGACAAGAGATATGTGGATTGGTAAACTTGTTGCTTTTGAGTTGAGTGAATTTGGTGATTCTTCCCCTAAGACTGAATCGACATTCAAGGCTTTTGTATCCAAAAGAAACATGCAAAGATAAGATCCGGGAGAAAGTTATAGAAAGACATTCAAGTATGAGGAAGAAATGAAATAGCTTGAAGAAGAAGAAAGAGAGGTAGAAGAGTTAGAAGCACTGATTGTGAGGAAAGAAGGTAGATGACAAGGTAATTATAAAGGAAAGTTGCCTATTAAATGTTTCTCTTGCAACACAATAGGTCATTTTGCTTCAAGGTGTCCTGAAAGAGTTCCTAGGTCCAATCCTTAAAAACCTAGATTTCAAAAGAAATTCTATTATGCTAAAGAAGGTGTGACTGATGAAGAATGTGATAAAGAAAATGGAAATGAAGATGAATGGGCTTTCATTGCTATCAAGGAAAATAGTCCAGTGGCTACTGAATCTGTTAATGTTGAGAAAGATCTTGCAACCCAAATTGAAGGAAAAGATGAGTGGGTTATTGAAAGTGGATGCTCACATCATATGACTAGTGACAAAAGAAAATTGGTAAATCTAAAGAAATATGACAGTGGGGTTGTAAGATTCAGAGATAACAATGCTGGTGTGATTCATGGTAGAGGATCTATTTGTGTTGGTGGAAAACATAATACTAATGATGTCCTTTATGTTGAAGGCTCGAAGCATAACCTCTTGAGTGTTGGAAAAATGGTGGAAAAGGGTTACAATCTTCAGTTCAAAAATGGAAGATGCAAGATACTTGGAAGTTCTGGAAATGAAATTGCTTTAGGTACAAAGACAAAAGGTAATATTTTTCACCTAAGTGTTGATGTAAGTTGTTTGATTGCTCAAATGAATGAAAGTTGGTTATGGCATAGGAGGTTGTGTCATGTGAATTTTGATAACATTGTCAAGGTAAGCACCACTGAAGCAATAAGAGATCTACCTAAGCTAGTAAAGCCTACTAACACAATATGAAAGGAATTTCAGATGGGAAAATAGACTAGAGTTTCTTTTTTAGAGAAAACATCATACTAATGGAATATTGGAGCTAGTACATACTAATTTGTGTGATCCCTCCAAAATCATAAGTCTACAAGAAGAAAGGTACTTTATGTTGCTTCTTGATGATTACTATAGGATGATATGGGTTGTTTTCTTGAGAGAAAAATGTGAAGCGTTAGAGAAGTTCAAAAGTTTCAAAGCTATGGTAGAAAATGAGATAGGTTTGAACATCAAATGCCTAAGGTCAAACAAAGGTGGTGAATTCACTTCCTGGGAGTTCAATTATTTCTATGAAGAGCACGAAATTAAAAGACAATTATATGCTCCCCAAACCCCTCAACATAATGGAGTTGTAGAGAGAAAGAACAAAACAATTATGGATGTTTCTAGAATAATGATGTTGGAAGGTAATGTGCCTCACATCTATTCGTGAGAAGTTGTAAATACTATTGTGTACACTCTAAACCGAGTAAATGTCAATGGTATTTCTAGTAAGACTCCTTTTGAGCTATGGTTTGGTTATAAGCCTACTATTAAATATTTCAAAATCTTTGGAAGCAAGTGTTATATTATGATAGATGAGGACATAGGCATGTTTGATGCAAGGAGAAATGAAGGAATCTTTCTATGTTACTCTACTAAAAGAAAGGATTACCGATGCTATAATAGAAGATTGAGGGAAATGGTTGAAAGTGCAAACATCAGAGTTGATGAGGACTCTACTAGATCATCCAGATACTGTGGATATGACTCAAATGACCAGCAAGATAGTACAAAAAAAGGGAAGAATGCTTAGACATAGAAACAAGCTCAAATTGTTTCGGTGAATCAAGAAAGTCAAGGAGAGACAAGTGGAAGTGTAGAAGAAAGAATAGAAGAACCAAAAGTGTGAGAGAACCCTAAAATTCTGAGGTATGTAATGCTAAATCATTCTAAAGATCAAATTATAAGAGATAAGAATAAAGGTGTGTAGACTAGATGAAGGATTGTAGAAGAGTATTGTCTGATTTCGAAGACTGAGCCTAACAATGTCAATGAAGCTTGTAATGATGAACACTGGATGGAAGCTATGAAGGAAGAATTAATCTAGATTGAAAAGAATGATACATGGATTCTTGTTCCCAAAAGTAAAGAAAAAAATGTGATTGGTACTAAGTGGGTCTTTCGGAATAAGCTAAATGAAAAAGGTGAAGTGGTCTGAAATAAAGCAAGACTAGTATGTAAAGGTTATTTACAAATGGAAGGTATTGATTTTGAAGAAACTCTTGCCCCATTTTCAGAATTGAAGCTGTAAGATTATTTCGTTTATGCTGCTGGAATATATACAGAACCATAAAGTTCATCAAATGACAAAGTCAATTAATGGTGAGTTAGAAGAAGAGGTATGATATGTTGAAAACTGATGGATTTCAGTCCAACCTGATGGCGAAATATTATTCAATTGGAGGAAAAGTAATCAGATGGACTCAAGCAAGCCCCCGAGCTTGCATGTTAGATCCTGATAAATAATTTACTAAAGCCTGGATTCACTGAAGAAAATCACTGACAACAACCTAGTATTTAAGTTGATCACGATAACTGATTATCGTCTCGTTGACGATATTATTCGAGGAGATGATGATCTGCTGCATGAAGTTCTTTTGATGAAATGAAAGTGAATTTGAAATGAGGATTGAGAAATGAAGTTCCTTCCGATTGCAAGTCACCCAATCGACAACGGGATTTTAACATCCTCAATCCAAATACAAGAGAACTGTTGAAGGAGCTCTGGCATGAAGATCTGAAAGCTTGTTGGCACACCCATGGAAACCGGATGAAAGTTAACAAAGAATGATGATTCTCCTAAGGACAATCAAACAAGATATAGGTCAATGATTGGTGGATTTCTCTACTTAACTCAGACTAGACCAAACATCATGAATGTTGTGTGTATGGTTGCTAGATTTCAAGTTGACCCAAAAGAATCTCATGTGACTGTTGTAAAGAGAATTTTTAGATATCTGAAATTGGAATAGTTGATTTTGGGCTTTGGTATCCTAAAGATGATGATCTTATCTTAAGTGCCTATACTGATGTAGATTAGGCAGGAGATGTAGATGACAAGAAAAGCACTAGTGGTGGTGCCTTCTTCCTATGGAAGAAACTGGTGTTTTGGATCGTTGGAGATTAAAATTTGAATGTTTGGTGTGCTCGAGGAGGTTTTTTTAAGTCTTCATTACATTGTGGCCAACGATGTTTGATTCGCATTGGAAATTTACTTGTAAATTTGGATCGACATTGTGTATATTTTTTATATTTTCATATTTCTTTTTGGCTAACAAAGTTGATGCAAATCCATGTTGCAGATATATAAGAGCGATTGTTTAAGAAAAGTGAAGTGTTCATAAGTGTGTGTGAGAGAAAAGGAAGAGAAAATGTTTGAATAGTGATCTAATCATTCGATTGTAGAGCAGAGTGTGAAGAAGTTTGAGCGAAGTGTGAAGAAGTGTTCTTGTGCTTAACTAGAACTATAATCAGGCTTTTGTAGAAGCTATTTTCTTAGTTCATACCCTACGGATCTAATTTGAATTTCTATAAGATAGTGTGTCTTCTTTGGGAAATGATTCCTCTTGTATTTGAGTAGTGAGCTCTAGGCAGTGTGCCTAAATGCATGTGCATTCCCATTATTCTTCTTTATACTTTTAATAGGTTATAATATTGTGGAATGACATCCACCATCGGTTTTCCCCTAACAAGGTTTCCAAATAAATATCTTGGTGTTTTTTGTGTTTTTGATGTGTTGATGGTTGATGGTTTATTCTTCATTCAGTAGATCTGTGATTAAGTTAAGTTTGAAAAATTTAAATATTTAGTGACAATTGATTCACCCCCCCCTCTCAGTTGTTTGTCCTTGTTTTTCCAACAGGTTGTTGGTATCCTATTACATTGCAAGAATAGGATATAACTTCAACTATATCCCTTGATACAATAAGATGGTAGGATGATAATGCCTTTGCAACTAAGGAGTAGGAAAAATGGGCTTATGTTAAGTCTAGTTTTAAGGAAAAATATGAGATTGTAGTGATCTAGGCTCTAACACCATCAATTGACAAGCCACTAGTAGCTAGGAATATTGGAGAATTGACTGGGAGTCTCATTGTTAAAAATGTATCTAACACTTCCCTAGTTCAAGATGCATCTCTTGCAGTTAGTACCACACTTTATAGTGAAGCTACCACAAAGACACTATAAGCCAATTATGATAAATTGTAGAAAATTTATCAAAAGTTGCTAAATGAATATAACAAGTTGCAGAGTTTTCTTCTTTCTCCTTAGGGAGAATTTTTCCCAATAGTAACAACTCAAATAAGTTCAATGGACTTTTCGACATAGGGAAATGTATATCATTCATTGGAAATAAATGATTTAAAGGAGCAACTAAAGCATAGCAGGGAAGCTAAAATAGCAACCAAGAATCAAGCCTAGAAAATTACTACATACATAATTTATAAAATCTTGGGCCATAGATTATCCAACATTTTGTACAAGTTAGAAGATTCATGGGGAAGTTATATTAATTTGAAAAATTCTTTCATCAAGCATACTCAATAGATGGAATCCCTTAGAGAAATTAAAAGTGTGTAGATTCCAAGGACAACATCCATCATTGAAATTCTCAAAATCGTTAAGTTTGACAACAATGCCCCAAAGGAAATTGTAGAGACAAATGAAGATATTGGGCTACTAGGTGAAATTTATGCTTTTCAATCTAGATTGGGTTTCTAATTAAGAAATACATTGAAAATTTTCCAAGCATTGGGGAAGGGAGTAATTCCTAGAATTTTGGATAATTTTGGGATGATTAAGCCTTTGCAAGATTTGAAGGGAGAGATTGGGACTATGGTACCAACCATGTGTTCTTTTATTTGTTTAGGTGGTGTGGATTCAATAATCCTTCAAGCTCCCTCTAGGTGGATTTTGTTGATTTTTCATTGGCCTCGGCCCACACTTTGTATGTTTACACATTTTCAAGCCCCTTTTTGATGGAGCCTTTTTCCGCTTGTTGCACGTGTTGGAAGCACACACCTTTCAGGATTCTCTATCTTTTTTTTCATCTTCAAACTCTACCTAGTTGCCACGTTGCACCTTCTGCGAACACCTTTTTGGCAGACCCCGCAGTCAAAGCTTGAAGCAAGGACCGTACCACGTGTCATCTCCACGAGGACTTCAATCTCAAAGGAAGGAAAGAAGAATGAGAAGCCCTATCTCAATGCCATGTTTCCTAACCAGTTCTTCAAGCGGTTAGACACATGTCTTCGTGGAAATTTCGTGAGTTCCACTCAGGGACCATAGTTATCATTCGAGGTAGGTTGCAATTTGTTCGAGGCAACATAATGCCACATTTCAGAACTTTTCTACTATGTCCATTTTATGGGAATCATTGTGAGGAGCAGCACGACCCCTACCTAGGGAATCTTTTCTATTATCTAGCTTTCAGGGGGTGGAAAAACTCTATATATACTACTTTGTCTCTCTAAAAAAGGGTTGGAAAATACACAAGAAAGCACAAAAATTTCTTGTCCTTTGTATTATTTTTATTTTTGTGTTAAGACATCCAAACTGTGTCAATTTTTTTAACCTCTTTTTTTCTTAGTTATTTAATAAAACATTATACTATGTTGTTTGTTGTAATGGGTAGTTTGTCACTAAACCAAGTCTATAATTTTAATATAACCTTACTATTTAGATTATGTCTTGTACTTTTCATGTTTAGTGAATGCGTATGGAAATTGTGTTATGTTTTTTGATTAACTTCTTGAAAATCTCTTCTTTGCTTTCTGCTAATTTAAGCCATATAGACTATTGAATGAGCCTTCAAATCTCCTTGAAAGGAAGATATATTGTGCCTATTTACTTGAAATCTTGGTGCATTGCCTTAATATTAGATTTTATTTTTGTATATCTTCTTACTTTTCCCTTTGCAACCTCCCAATACATGGAAGATTTGGCTTCTTTAAAACCTAGAGGTTACTCAGTTTAGTGCAATTGGTGCCCCCATTAACTAAGTTTCCCATAAGGTTGTTTCTCTTGTAATTTTAGGCATCAATAGTTATTTTTTTGGCATGCCTGGTGGGACTTTGTTTGAATGTATCTAAGTTTAAAGTGGGTGTATGAGCCATAGACCTATTACTAGATCCCATATAGTGAATAACCCTAGCCTACTAGTTCCACCGCTAGTAACAGTACAAGCAAGAGCCCATCGAGTGAACATCTCAGCCCCTCCATCGGTCCCGTTACTAATGGATAACATAATTTTTTTAGCATGGGATGCTGAAAGTCCTCTCATAGCACTAGTAGAACTGGCTATGTGGGCTCCTATCCCAACCTCTACTTTAAAATCTTTATCGAAATTCACCAGGGAAGGTTCAAAAACACCATCCGACCATCTACAAGATGTGGCAGATGTGTGCTTAGTGCATGGTGTTGTTGATCAAAATGTAGCACTGAGGTTTCTTGTAGCCTCTTTTAAAGGAAAGGCACTAGATTGGTACCACACTCTAGAAGCTAATACTATTGGCACTTGGGATCAACTCAGAGATCATTTTTATGAGTGATTTTCAAATAATGGAGATCGGTCTTCTTTATTCCAATAGTTGGTGACCATAAAGTAGGCCCCTCAAGAGGCCATAACCAACTTCAATGCTAGATTTCACATAACTTGGCAAAGGATATAGACCCTATTCGCCCACCTGTCGATTTGGCATTCATGTTTTATCTAAAATCTCTCGATGCCAACATTTTGGTGATGGTTCAGTCCCTTGGTGGGAACACCTTGCCAGATACATATAGCATTGATGTTAACATCGAGAATAATTTGATTGACACCAAAAGGTTACTGCCTCAACCCGTTATGCCTATATTCGCAGAATTGTCAACTTTTGCCCAGGAGATAGCTTCTACCAGTGTGTCTGCTCCTCCCTAATCTATGTACACACATCTAAAAAAATAATAAAATGTTGCTTCTATATCCAACCCTTCAGTAGCTGAGATGAACGACATTAAAGAGTTGTTGCAAAACTTCTCAAATGAAATAACTAGTATCAAGTGGCAATAGTGTACTCCTGCAAAGATAGCTTTCCAAAATTACCAAGGCGGAAGACCTTCCTACTAGAAAAATCAATTCCAAGGACGCACGTGCATGAATCCACAAACTCAAACAAATAATTAGATAGTGTCGATGCCTACTCCAGTACAAAATTTTCACCCAAGTTCGAATAGAGAGCTGGTAGCGGGCAAAAATAATCTCGCTGATGATATCAATCTTTGGTGTCCCTTGCAATGAAGCGCATATGCCCTGAAATTGTATGCATGGAAATTTACAACAAAGAGTGATAGAACAACGCATTCAAGGTGTCATGCCAAATTCAATAGGTTATACATATGCCTCTCCACAAATGGAAAACATGTTACTCACTGCTCAAATGCAAGGAATGTCCTTGGAGCAAGAAACAAATATATCTCTCGACCATGCACTCTTCTCATAGATGGAAGAAGAAGAGGCAGTGTTTTCAAATGATGTTTCCACATCAAAGACCCCACAAGTGCCATCAGATTATAACACTCACTGGAAGAGGAGATACATAGGAAAATTAGTCGCTTAATAGCCTAAAAGTGTTCCTGACCAAGTTCCTAGTTCCCTCACATTTTTACAACAATCTCAACCATGCAAGGAGATTGTTATAACAAAGACTAAGGAGCAAAAGTATTCAAATATTTTTTCATTCAATTTCATGGGATAGTTGAAGAAAACATTTGCTAATGTATCCCTTTGGGATATTTAGTTATCCTGGAGCAAAAGTCCTTACTATAGAAATCCCTACTGGAAGATGTAAGCATAGAGCCAATAGAGCAACCATCCAAGGAAATGGTCATTGATTCATCATCGCAGGCCAAAGTACTCACAAGAAATGGAGAGGAAGCCTCTACTAGAAGTAGAGGTTAGCTGAAGGCAAAACCCTTTTTCTTAACTCTCCTTGTGGGTAGAAAATTGTTGCATAATTCTATGTCAATTGACTCTAGTGCCAGCACCACATTCATTCCCAAGAAAATAGTTGAAACCTTATGAATTAGCTATGAACCTTTAAATAGAGAGGTTATGTAGCTTGATAGGAATAAGGTTGAAACTATAGGTGTCATCAAGAACCTCCCCTTGACTCTATTCTCTTGCCCTAGTATCACAGTCCCACAAGATACCGTGATCATTGATGTTCCTCCCATGTTTGGTCTTTGCTTATCCTAGGAGTTCACTACCAAGATAGGTGGGTATCTTTCTTTAGATTGGTCACACTTAATTCTTAGGACCAAGCATGGAGCTAAGATGAAGATAGTTTCTGAACCTTTTCATTTGGAACATGTAGTAGATGAAGCCATGATAAATTTTGAGGCTACTCATACCTCTATCACCAAATATGAGATGTATTGTACTAAATTACTTGAGGATGAGAAGGTGACCAAACACCGGATTGATGTAGAAGAGGTCCTCTTGAGTGAATTTATAGACACTTATCATTTCGACAAATACCATGACACCTGATTGGGAACTTATGTGATCTATGATGAGGATCAAGTAATTGTGAAGGTGATGAAGGGACCCAAGGATGGTCAAGCCTCAAAGTTGTGGATGCTACATTTTGATGAAGCAATATGTAAAGTTAGTGCAGGAGTCTAGATATGTTTGGCATTTCCATCCAATCAAAAGACACTCATATTTTTTTGCTTTCAATTTTCCTATTCAAACAATGAAAAGCCAAATGAGGGAAAATCCATGGTGAGGATTAGCTCACAATATAAGGAATACCAAAACCAAATACAAAGGCTCGCTGCTAAAATAGGACTTACTATTTGAAACATGATTCACTATCCAAAAAGGGTTAACCACCTTGAGGGCTCAATGCCACAAAATTACAAGAAGATAGAAGATATTTTTTATAGAGAGAAAAAAAATCTTAATACAATGGATATTTCCACCACAGCTTACTCCCACACTTGCAAACATACATGAATGATAAAGTACACCTTCAACTCACTACCTCTGAAAACTTTTCACTTTGAATTTTGAACTGATATGCTCAAAACTCACATCACAACACATTATTTCACATCTATCTAGCATCTACTTTCTCTTGCATTCATCTTTCACAAACATCTCAACTTATATTTATACCTCTTCAACCTTGAAACTCATCCAAGGTCAGCCACACACCATTTGCATTTAAATTCAAATTAGGTCAGCACAAAAACATTCTATGGTGGAATTAGAAAGAAGGAAACCCAAACACACACTTAATGAGGACCTAAATAAGTCCCAACACACCTAAAAATTATTCCATAAACTTCATGAGTAGTGTTTAACACAAGGTTGTCCAATACCCATGTAAAACACATAAAACAATGGAGCACACACAACCTTAATATTATCCAATCTCTCTAGATAAAAAACTTAACTTGAACATGATCATAACAACTTAATTCCAAAACCGCAAGTCCTAAAACCAAAAATAAGAGAAATTTGAAGCAACAACATTTCTCCCAGATCACAACCAGATACACCAAATTGAACAACCACATACCAAATTGCATAGTCACATATTGGTAAAGATATCTCACATCCGTATGATGATCCAAAGACCCAAATTCTAGATACATCAACCATCAATAGCCATGAGCAATATATCTAAATCGTACTTGAATAGGAACACATCCCATAGCACAACCCAAAGTAAACCAAAAAAACTTCTTTATTACAATTTTCTCAATATCGTTGACATATATGTGCCAATAACCAAGATTCATGACATCAACAAAAACAACTAGTTAAGAACTTGTTAACCAGTTGACATAAATAACAACACCTTCAAACTTGCAACAATTCCTTTCATGCTATTTCATTTCATTTCAAGGTTTAATTATGAAAATATGGTTTGACCAAGGAAAACCCCCATTCACCAATAAAAACATTTTTCCCTCTTGATTCATGTTTGCAAATTTAGATGGAAGAAATCTTGAAGATCTCTTGAAGAGAAAAATTGGAGAGCTTAAAAAAGTTACAAAATTTGTCACAAAAGTTGTCATCTCACATAAACTTGATTATAGAATTTATTTCTGACTTCTTGAACCTGAAACCTAGGAAAATTGAGAGATTAAGATCTAAAGTAGAGGCTCCTGACCCATTCACCCCTAGGAAAATGAGTCCTATATTAGCTTCAAAAAAGAACTTTTGGTGACTGGTACACATCATCTTACCTCTCTCTAATGTAAATTTCAGTTTTTGGTTTCATCAGTATTGAGCTTAATCTATTAGATCCAATTTATAGATTTCATTTTTGAGTTAGTCTACTATTTTTAATCTTTCTCCACAAAGTTCTATTTTAATAGGATCCCCATCCTTGCAAAAAAGGGAAATTAGTTTCACTTTGTCTTTTCACTGAAAGGATTAAGTAATTTCATTGTGTGGATCTCATTTCCTAATAAATTAAAGAAGAATAGGTACCTAATTATCTCATTAACCCCATCCATCCATCCCTTAAAAGAAAACCTATTTTTATTTCATTTCATTTTGGTGAACCTGAGTTTAATCATTGCATTTTTCTTATTTTGGAGTTCATTTTCACCCTAGATTTAGATCTTGCATTCATTTGCATTTCATTACATTGAATTGAATCTCATTTAGGGTTGTTTACCTTACATTAGTTTTCATTTCATTTAGGGTTTTAGGATTTCATTTTTTCATCTCTTGAAATTTGAAAAAATACAAAAAAATCAGCCATCTTGGAAATCATTTACATAGCATTGCATCATCATTCATTTGCATTTGAAAATTGAATCAAAATTGCACATCAAATTAAGTCTCCTAGTTTTTCATTTTTCCATAATTTACATTTGCATTCAACCTTCATTTCACAAAAAAATCAAACAGTAACTCGCCATTTTAAATCAGAATCTAGAAACCACTAGAATCAACTTAAAAAACTGCAAAAACATTTTAAAAAACCCTAATCTAGGACCCATTTTCCTTTAGGTGAATGAGTCCCTAGAAAATATTGTTTCCTGAATTTTTGGGCATAAAAACATATGTTTCTACATTCTACATTGATGTTTTCAATTTTTTGTTTTAGTTTACAAAAAATTTGTTACTTAGAATTGTTCATATTAAGATTCATTTGATAATTTAATGCATTGTGTGAATTCAAAATTGCATTTACAAGACATCATACCCTCTATATCTCTCTCTTCCTTCCACCAACATTCACTCTCTAATTATCTCTATCTAACATATCCCTATATACCTCTTTATCTCTCCCTCCCTCCCTCATTCTCTCTCTCAATCTCTTTACCTTCCTCCTTACCTCTCTCTCTCTCTCACCTCTCTCTCCTTACATATCCTTCCCTCCCTCCTCTATCACTATATCACCTCCCTATCCCTCCCTCCCTACCTCTCCTCCCCTTTCTCCTTCCCTCTCTACTTCTCTCTATCTACCCCTCCCTACCTCTACCTCTCTCTATATTTCTCCCTCTCCCTCTCCCACTCTCTACCTCTCCCTCAATGTCTCCTTCCATAACTAGTTCAAGTGTTAGCTCACCCTCCCTCTCTCTACCTACCTCTCTTTATCCCTAGCTCTCCCTCCATCTATCCTTCCCTCTATAATTCTCTCTACCTACCTATCCATCTATACCTCTTTCTCCCTCCCTCCCTCCCTCCTACCCTATCTTAATCTCTCCACATTCCTCCTCTATCTACTCTCTATCTCTCTCTCTCCCCCTCCATCTGCCCTCTTTCTCTATCTCTCCCTCTCCTCTCTTTCTATCTCTCCTCACCCTCTCTCTCTCTATCTCAAGAATCCCTCTTTACCCCTCCCTCCCCTCTCTTTATCTACCTCCCTCTCACTTTTTCCTAGACATGTAGAGAGGTGAGATAGAGAGAAAAAGTAGAGAGGGAAGGAGAGAGAGAGAATTGCAAGATAAAGAGTATAGAGTGAAGGAGAGAGTGAGAGAGAAAGAGGGGAGGGAGAGAGTGAGAGAGTGAGAGTGAAAGAAATAGGGGGAGGGAGAGAGAGAGAGAGGAGGGAGAGAGGGAGGGAGAGGGAGGGAGATGTGAGATAGAGAAAGTAGAGAGGGAAGGAGAGAGAGAGGGGGGGGGAGGGAGAAAGGGAGAAATGATAGAGAAACGTGATATAGAGATATGATAGAGAGTAGGAGGAGAAATATGATATTAAGAGGAGGGAAGGAAGGAGGGAGAGAGATAGAGAGAGAAATAAGAAGGTAGAAAGGGAAGGAGAGAGTGAGAGAGAAGGAGAGGGGAGGAGAAAGAGAGGGAGAGAGATAGGGGGAGGGAGAGAGAGATAGAGGAGGGAGGGAGGGAGAGGTTGAGATAGAGGGAGGAAGGGGGAAGTGACAAAGAGAATTAGAGAGGGAATGAGAAAGGCGAAGATATTGAGAGAGAGGAGGGAGGGAGAGAGGAAGAGTTATAAATGGATAGGTTAGATAGAAATTAGAGAGGGAAGGTGGGTGGGAGTTAGGAAGAGAGAGATGGAGAGATAGAGGGAGATAGTTAAAATTAGAGAGGGAAGGAGAGAAATAGAGGTGAGATAGAGAGAAGTAGAGAGGGAGAGGGAGATGGAGGGAGGGAGAGAGAGAGAGAGAGGGGGGGTAGGAGGGAGGGAGGGAGATAGAGAGTAGAGAGGGAAGGATGGAGATAGACAGACAAAGAGAGTCAAATAAAGGGATGGAGATAGTGTGAGAGAGAGAGGTCTAGAGTATAATAGATAAAAAATGAGGAAGATAGATAGAGAGAGAAAGATGATAAAACTTGATGATTAGTAAAATTTTACCTCTTGATTAGTTAAACTTGACATGCTAATTACTAAAATTTGTCTGTCTAAAAAATTATAAGATCTTCCAAAAACTAGAATTTGCATTATAACTCTAAGAGATTCAAAACCATTGTTAAACATCTTGAAACTATATAAATGTAATGTAACTTTTAAATTATAAGAATGTAAATGACCATATTTAAATTTTTATTTCATGTATGGGTAAGTGCACCAAGATGGTCGCACTTTTGTGGCCAAACAAGAAAAAAAAAGCCATAACGCGTTCGCGTTATGTCTTTTTAAAGCAAAAAAAAAGTGAATCCAAATATAAGTGCAATAAATAGCGCGTTCTCGTTATAACACAATCGCGTTATTTAATCCTAAACGGACATATCTCTACTGGTTAATAACGCGCTCGCGTTATGATAAATTTGGATTTTTTAACCTTTAGATGGTACATTTATAGGGTAGAGGATTAAGGGTACTAGGGAGAGAGCTAGAGGGATTGAGTGAGAGAGGGAGATACTTCAGAGAGAGACGAAGGGAGTGAGAGAGAGATACCCTCTCTCACCCTCTCCAACCCTCTCCCACCCTCTCCCATCATCTCCCACACTCTCTCCCACCTTATCCTACCCTCTCCCATCCTC
>VDFB02006208.1:0-84558 GCA_007258455.2 Sequoia sempervirens | reverse complement strand
GCCCTGTCCCCTTAAAGAATCACGTTCTCAAGGGCTCCCCTGCTAATAATTTGGTTTCCTACTCTGCAGAATCCTTGGAAGACAAAGCTGAGAACCCTGAAGCTAGCAGAAATTTTGTGTCCTCCCCTCCTGCCCCTTTCAGAGCTGATGGTACCAGATTTCCTAGCTCCCCCAAACTAGATGATGTTAACCTCATATTAGATCAAGTTCAGTCTGGTGACATTCTTTCCTCTGCAAGAAATGGCATTAGTGACAATTTTAAGGTTTTGAAATGGGCCTATCAAGAAATTAATGATCTTAATCAAAGAAATAGGGCTCTATATAGTAAGTCGAAGGAGCTAGAACTAAAGCTGGCTGCTCTCACCAATGAAGAAGGAAAACATAAAAAGAATAGTACTGGAATGGGAGAAGATGACATGGAGGATAAGTACAAGTCTCTGGAAGCTAAAATGGTCAAAATTAAAAATAACATGAAAACTGTTGTGGAACAAAACCATAAAATGGCTAGGCACAATTCCATCATCATCAATGCTATGTCTGAAAAGCTGGAAAAAATGCAATAGGGTTTGCTAGTTGTTGATCTAGAAGAGAACAAGGAAAGCAAGAACGAGGACCAAGGTATTTCGAAAAGGACCCATGCCAACCTTAAAAGGAAAGCGCCTCCTACTACCCAGATGGTTCAAATTTTAAAGAGGGGGGTTCAGGATATGAATGAGTTGGAAGGTGAGACTGTGTATTTATTAAAGACCCAAATTTAGTTGTTGCTAGCGTTTTGTCTGGTTTTTTGGTTTTGTGGCCTTCCCTGGCCTTTTTGGTGGCTATGGAATTTTCTTGTTGTTGTTTTTACAACCTTTCCACTTTTAGTGTTTTTAACGATCTTATCTTTAGTTTGTAAACTTTGTGGTTTTGGGTCCTTAGAAAACCCATTTTTTTCTCTTTCAAAAACAATAAGAAATCTCAAGGGTTAATAACCATACCACTCAAATAATCTAAACCCCTTTAGTTATTAATACATATAAATAATTGTATATATATTGATATCAATAAATCTATAAAGGTGTACATAATTCCAGGTAATTGACAATTAAAGTCATAAGGCCTATATGTCATAAAGGAAATATGAATGTGTAAACAAGTCTAAAAAGGTGTAAGATGATATATATTAATAAATATAGACATGAGTACATAGCCATCTAGGAATTTAATGATATATATATTCAAAATAAATAGATAAATAAAATAAATCGGATGATATGTACTAAAAATGCCTCTTTAAGAGATATTCATAAAATAATGACAATTCTTTAAGCATAACAAATATCAGTAAAACCCATAAATTAGAAAACAAAAGTGCACAAGTTGCAAAATCAACTGCGTGCCTACAAAAATCTATCAAATATGAAGTGTTACCCAAAGAAAAACACAAATCTTGTGCACATTCTCACTTATTAATTTTTCCCGAAATATTTGTCAAGTCAAGACCCTTTCATACAAGTAATACCATACACAATATCTCATTGAAAAAAATCCACATTTTATAGAGTTGGGAGTAAGGGGATTTATGAATAGGTGAGACTGAGTAAAGGTCACATGAAAATATAAATGGTCTATTCTCTATGATTTATGTTATGTGGATAGAGTTTTGTCGACTGTCACAACTTATAGGATCAATAGTAGCAGGGCACACCTTCAACACAAGTTATAGTCTCCTTTTGTTTGTCACAGATCACAAACGCCATCTTAGTAAATCTGATTGTTCTCTCATAGAAGTTACCCAAAAGTAAAGGATAGAAATTTAATATATTATTACATCATAATTTGGACAACAAATACATGATAGTAGATAGTCTATTATAATGCAATAAAACTATATAGATATATGCAACACAAGTTTCAAACCACCAAATAAATAGAAAACTCAATTTCATAATCCAAAATATCTATGCAGAGAAATAAATGGAGATCTAACATAAGGTATTACCATAATATCATGTATGAAAACTACCATAGTTTAAACTAAATAACCAACATGCCTTTTATTTAATAAATATCAAAAGAATTATTTTTGAATGAAATAAAACACTTGATGAAAATGATCCAAATATAAATGCAAATTCCATAACCAAAAATCACTAAAATCATGGCAAGTGACACCTTAAAAAAATATATATGAACTTCTTATGGACATTGCTATATTTGATCAAAACCCAGCTATTTGTACATAAGTTTAATAATCATAACCATTTCTTTTGAAAGAGGTCGATTTAGAACTAAAGCATATCTCAAAAAGACAACACAAAGGAAATAAAATTCTATAACAAAGCTATATATAAAAACCTGACAACCTGGAAGCACGTGCATTGGAAACAAAGGACTTGATTGACCTAGTAATTCCTTTCTCACATAAAAATTCACCCTCTATTCTAAATCTTAGACTTCATTCTTCAGCAACAATCTTCTCTTTTTCCAACTAGAAGACCAAATCCAGGAGCATAGATGTTGAGCCCCTCTTTCTCTACATAGCCATGAGTTAGCCCTCCAATCTAGGCACACTTCACCACTTTGCAAGAAGCTAATCAAATACTAAATCTCTCCATTTCCTATCCTCCCTCTAGATTATCTACCGATTGTAGTTTCTTGAAAGTTCCTAAAGTCTTATCAACAAATTTATTTTGTGAAAATCCTCATGGCGTTCCATGATATCGCATCTCCCTTTGTGGATTTCGCCCCACCTTCGTGCCTTCTTCCTATTGGAGTAATTGGTTTTTATCATTTACTCGCTTAAGTTTACTTAGGCATGATTGTCCATTTAATTATTCTTGGGTAGTTTTGTTTCCCATATCAAGAAGTTTTATACCCATCACATATTTTCATGCCTTTATAAGGCACCATTGTATACTATGTAATTTATCTCATGAATTCACTATTTCCTTGGTGAAATAGCTTGTGAAGGTATTTTTTTGTAGATGGTGCTCTTGGGAGGTGGTTCACACCAGCATGGTATCAGAGCCACCCATTATGTAATCCTTCCATTAAGAGTTTTCATTGGAGAATTTTGAGATCGTTTGTCTTTTTCGTCATTTGAAATTTATTAAATTTCAAAGCTGCCTCATTTCCAATTTTTCTAAAGAGAATTTTGTTCCTCTGCTGATTAGAGGCTACGTTTCATTAAAAATTTTGGAGGCATGGTTTACCCTGAAGGCGGCTGGAAATTCCTCTCTTTGAAGGCGTATTTTTTGCATTTTGAAGGGAAGATCAACATTTGTGAGAGTGCATTCCCTACTGAAGAGGTGCATTTTCTCCACTTGAATAGTTTGTTTGGGGAATTTTGGCACCCCGTGATTTTTTCCAAATGAGGCACATGATTTTTGTGAGGCAGTGATTCCTAGAGGCTGCGTTTTTCTGAGTGGGTCAATTGATGTTTTGTTGGATTTGTTTTTTTTTCTAGGTGTTGATTTCCAAGAGGGCCCAATTTGCAATTCAAAGGTTGTACCATATTTCTATATTTCCATCGACCTATAGATCATCCCTAAGTGTGTTGGTCTTGCAACCTTTAGCGAATCACCCTTCACAAGCAACCTCACATAATATCCAAGGCTCCAAACTTGCACTGGTGACGGGTCGAGCAAGAAAAGAGGGAGCAGCATTGGAAAACCATAGGCACATTAACACAAGCCCTCACTTCTGGTTACTCCTTGTTCAGGTGCAAGAGTTAGATAAAAAATTTGCTATCATTTTTTAATTTTCTGTGATTATTCTTAGACCCTCATGATTTGATCTGTAGTCAATTTGCAAAGTGAGAGGGCATGAATTTGTGTATTGGAGAGGGGCACATTCTCATTGCTCTGCATAGGAAGCTACTCCCAAGCATTTGATAGACTGTTTGGCCTTTGGAAGAACCACAATTGGATGGTAGGTTGATTGATCATTGTAGTTAGTGGCGAATTTTAGGCAATGAAAATTTATTTGGTGGAGGCCTCACTTTCTTCATTGCAGGCCATTCATTTTTTCAAACTTCATATTTTATAAATTTTGCAATAAAATATTTAGGGATTCAATTTTTTTGAGCAATGTGGGGTATGTTTATGCTATTTAAATAGCTTTACACCTCCTTTGGATGTTGTGAGCAAGTCTCACGAATTATTTCTTGTGTGTGGTGATTGGAGCTGTTGTGCTCGTTGGAGTTGCTTGGTGACTTGATTTGAGATCTAGTTTGGTGATTTGGAGCAAGAACCTAGTAAGGTGTTTAATTTTTTGCTCAATTTTTTTCAAATTCTCAACCCATTTTTGCATTATTGCTTCCTAAAGTACTTTGGGAAGGCTTCATTTGCAGTATTTGAGAGTTTCTAATTGTTGTTAAAGGTTAATTTCTTTATATTCTTGGAGATTTGTCATAGTTGATTATGGGGTTTTCATTTCATCCTACTATGATTATGTTGAAAAGGGGAAAATATAAATAATGGAGCGATGGTATCATAAAACATCTCAAATGGCTTCATTTTTTGCCACATTTATATAATCTTGTTCCCCTTCCTGGTATTGATAGTAAGAAATTTGCATGGAATTGCAATAGGCATCATGTCCTAGGAGTTATTGCAATGCATATTGATGATGCCACTTTGAATTCTATTGATCATTTTGAGTTTCCTTATATTCCTTGGACTAAAATTTGGGAAATACATGGAAATCTTGATACTCAGCTATTTCCAAATGACCCTATTTTAGATTGCCTTGTGCCTCTTCATTTTTCAGACAGAACCCTATGATCATGCTACTATGTAGGAGTTTAAAGTTTTGGAATACTTTGAGTCTTCAGATGAGGCTGACAAGGGTTCTTCAGATGCTCCTTCTTCTCCATCAGGGACAGTTAATGTACCTTCACCTTTAGTGATTAATTGTGAAGAGTCATTGATTAAGGCTCCTATCATTCTTTTTTAGTAGGACCATCCATCTGGTGTTGATGATTCACTAAGCATGTCGTCCAATGATTCATTACAACAAGTATTTCATTGTCTTCCTCATTGTGATTCCTATTTGTCAAACATTGGTTCATTGTTTATGGAATCGACTTGGAAGACACATTTAAGGGTATATCCCTCCTATTTTATGATATTTGTGGTACAACTATTGTCACTCCATCTTAGTCTTTGAAGAATGTTCAAAATTAGTTTCTAGTGGTACCTTGTTTGTCACCTTCTATTGTGATTGGGCATGCTCCTGATTAGTTTGTGCATCATCTTTCAAGGTATTGGAGACACATGAGTAGATTTCAGAGACATTATCATACATATTCATGCTTCCTTCTTTCAATTCCTATCCAGAATGGGAAGCATACCTGCATTTGTACTTGGTTTTGTTTCTTCCAAGAGGGAGACAAGTTTTTTGTTGACATTGGATCATGTTTTGTCTTCAGATACTTACCATTTTTGTAGGTGATTACACATTGTGGGGGGATACACAGTCTCTCTCTTTCCCTCTTATTGGGGGCATTGATTGTATATAAAAGATGTATGTGGGTATGTGCAGGATCATAATGGAAAAAATAGGCCCTTAAATGGCGATGAAAATTCAGAAAAATCAGAGTTAGGCAATTTGACTTAAAATTTTGAATAAGTTATCTAAAATATTTCAAAAAAATGTAAGAATAGAATCTGTAGCAAATTAAATGTAGTTTCTAAACTACTAGGTTTATTTAGAAAAAAAAATCTATTTGGTGAAAATTTGAAATTTCAATGCAGTAACACTTAAATTTCAGGGAAAAAACAAAGAAGTAGGTGTTTGTCTAACCACCCCAACCACAATAAAATGATAATATTTTTTTATAAGATTTTAGATATAAGTAGAGGACTTATGTCCTGATGTGATGCATATTTTTTTGTGATTTTTTTTCAAGTAAATAATTAATTATGAATTTTTTATTGCAACTTTTCAAAAATATAAAAACTCGTATGTCTGACCACCCTAACTTGGTCAAAACTTCATGAAATTTATTTTTGTTTTTAATCCTATAATATGCAAAGCATAGAATGTGATGTATATTTTGGATTGAAAAAATGTGATATCGTTTGAATGCTATAGATGTTTTTCAATCAGCCTATCAATCAGGACTTTAGTCGTAATTCAAATAGAAAATGAATAATAATTACCTATTAAATTCAAAGTAAAGCATAATTTATATTGGTGGAGAGCTGAGAATCTCCTTTAAAAACCCTTTTCGTTTCATCAATTTTTGGTAAAAAAAAAGTCGTCATCCACATACCCATCATATCACTACTTTTTGGCCCATCATGATCCTGCACATACCCATGTAGTCCTTGAGGGGTGTGATTGAGTCCTCCATGCATGCATTCTATTCTTCTTTTCTCTCTTTTGGAGAGGGGTTTTTTCCCACAGGTTTTTTCTCCGTTTCTTCAGTTGTGAGGGATTTATTTTTTTCATTGTAAATGGGTACCTAACATGGTTGTGTAGCTAGGACCCACCCATATTGCATCTTCTTTTTTGCATAATAATCTCCATAAGTTGTACTTAGGGGGGGTGTTGGAGTAAATTTTTTTTACCATTTACTCGCTTAAGTTTACTTTGACATGATTATGCATTTAATTATTCTTGGGTAGTTTTGTTTCCCGTATCGGGAAGTTTTATGCCCATCACAAATTTTTATGCCTTTATAAGGCACCATTATATACTATGTAATTTATCTCATTAATTCACTCTTTCTGTGGTGAAATAGCTTGTGTGATTCTCTCATGCATTTGTGAAGGTATTTTGTTGCAGATGGTGCTCTTGGGAGGTGGTTGACACCAACACTTCTTGCTCCCGCACTCAACCAAATAGTGTTGTGGAGCCAAACCGAGGTCAGGTTTTTCATGGATTGTAGTGTAACCCAAAATGGGCACACATGCATTGAATGGACTCCAAGACCTCACATTGGACATCAAGGTGCCATAAGTTTTAGCTTGGACATGACCAAATTTTGAATGCCCACGGCTTCGATGAAAAGTCAAATATCGAGGTGTTTGGATATTTTTTAGCATCATCCTCCAATGCTTGGGAATCGAACAAATAGCTCGACCATGTTTGTGCATGAACAAATTTGGCACTCCATTTTTTTATCATGCAACAAAACCAGTCATGCTTTAGATGCACGCAGGTCCCCCAATTTTGAATGCATCTAGGACATCAGATTGTCATACGATGGCTCCCTCATCATGAATACTAGGCCGGCCCCCTCTCGAATCTCTGATGTAGAGATAACATTTAGTCCAGAAGTCTCTTCCCACCCAAGCTTTCTAACTGGTAATAATGTGGAATAAGAAATACGTCATCTAGATTATTTTTCCCTCACAAAAGTGTAACTCAAATCCCAAATTAATTTTTCTCAAAAGTTTCAAAAGCCTTTTCCACATAGCATCCTATGCAAATCAAGGCACTCTTTCAACCTAGAACTGCACAAACTTTGGAGGACGCTGGGAAAATGGATAAGGAATGATTCTCCTCTTGCTCATACATTTCCTCCCCCTCTCCATAGGCTGAAATCTATTTACTATTTTTTTTCCCCCCAGATGTGGTGGATCCAGAAACTTAAAGAGTGGCTCTCGTTGACAGCCATCACTCATCCAGTCAACGTCCTTCCACACCTACTCCTTTTCCAGTAAATGAAGATTAAATGATAATAAATTTTAAGACCATTAAAATTAGCTAACAATGGTCTGTGGATTGTACCAACTGGTGCACCTTACCCATTAAATAGATCATTAATGAGATGCTCGATTCCTCACCTCTAATAATGAAAGATAGATCTCAAAATAACAGGGTTGTCAGAGCTCTTCAATTCTTGGGTTCCAAGCAAGATTTTCCACAATCTTTCACACTAATTTAATTAGTTGGCCATAATTTTTTCTCTATTTAGATCTAACCTGAATTTAATACTGGATCCTTTCACATATATATCAACTCAAATGTATTTAACAATTTTTTTATTTTTTTTTCTTTTGAGATTTCAGAAATAAATCATAACGTATATGAAGTGACATCTAAGTTAGTAAGTTGCCACATTATTAGTTGGTAGGTAGTGCAGAGGGCTTGCTAAAGGCGAAGCCGCAAGACAAGTCAACTTGTGTTCTTACATCTTTACTCTCCCATTTTTCTATCTAAAGAGTCTATCCTCTATTAATACGTAAACTCTCCTTGATTATGAGGAAAACAATAGTAATATCAACTGTCACGCTAGGCCTTTTCCAGTTGATGAAAACTGTTCATTAACATATCCATTTTGAGTAAAACTCTATGTTAAAGATCACTGTAAATATTATTTATAAAACTAATTTTTAACTCAAATGGACAACCGTACATACCTCCCATTTCTCTTCTTTTTGGATATAGCTTGCACATTCGCTAACTAGAGAAATAGAATTTATACTTTATTATTTAATTATAAATTCAATATTTCATCGTCGAAAAACTAATAGAAAAATATACACAACTTCTTCTATTCCATTAAAGTGTTATATTTTATCAATTTACTTTAGTTCTGGTAATGTAAGCTTAAAATATTGCATACAAGAAATATATAATAGAAAACATGTTGTACATATTTGATATTAATATTTTTCCATAGTATCAACATGCTTGAATAGTAAGTGGCATAGATGATATGGCTTATACAAAACATAAAATCATTATAATGTGATAAATCCTTTATGGCTCACATGGAATAGTTGAAGATATCCACAATAACTACCATAATTGGAATCAATTGCATGAATAAAACAAAATAACAAAAACTCACTTGATATCTTAATCTCATCAGGTCAAGAAGTACCATAGAAATATACGATGTGTCTTACGTTTGCTCACTTTTTACTAAAATTATTTGATGTTCCATCTCCTAGATTTCGTACCAAAATTATTTTAATCACATGATAATGACAATTTTTATTATACTTTCTATTCTAAAATATTGAAGTGCATACATCAGTCCAAAATCATCTTTCTTTTTATGCAGACTTAAACAGAGACAAATAATGACTCAACTTACAAGAAACTCTAAATATAGAGGAATCAACACAAGCATGTAGAGAGTTATTTTCAAGGAAGCAATTTAATGAGTTCAAGAATTGTTTACTATGATAACATACTAAATGCTTAAATAGGGTTAAATATTACATCCAAGAAGTAATAATAACAACATAATACCAACTAGAACTAACAAATGATTACACACAATCACTTTATCTTTCACTTTTAATTTACCTAACCATTGGTTAATAGAATGTATATAAGAAAGTAACGTAAAGTGAAATACACACAAGGCATAGGGAGGGGCCTTACATGCTGCTTTGATAAGCTTTTGTATGTGGTTGAGGAATGCTAAAGATGATGAGGATGTGTCTTTGGTGCTTGGTTTCCAAGTGCTTTTGAGAAAATTTGATAAAAATAAGAAACAGTGTGTTGTAGTGGTGTTCTAGGTTACGGGGTTGTGTTCTTGTGTTGCTTTGCATTTCTTCTAGGTTGAAGATTTTCTTTTGCACTTTAGATATGTTGATCATGTTGGTTTTTTTAATAAAAAAATCTGATCACACAATTACCTATGAATTTTCCAAATTTAGTGGTTAGTAATCAGGAGGGATTGGGCAACTTGATAGGTGAAAGTCTTCAAGAATTTTCCTCTACACTTTGGGCTCTACAAGAATTGAGAGGGTGATCCCTAACAATGTTATGAAGCTATCTTGTGTCATTTTAATTATGAACATTGTAACAATAGATGTATTCTCAAAATTGTTGTTTAATAGATGAAAATCTAAAAGACTTGGCAGATTTTACAGGCTTTATCAATCTATAACATGAGAATATGGTGAAAATTAACTCAAAATATAAATTCATATTGAAGGTAAATATTTAAATTTATTTATGAATATAATTTTTGTGAACGAACAGAGGATCATAACATCAACACATCTTATGGACTAGTGCCTTATCATAGGGCGTGGAGTATTAAACTATTCAATTAAAATCATATAACAACATTCTACCTATCACAACAAAGCTATTAAATGATGCCTTACACCATTTAACTCAAAATTCCAAAGAAATATTTCTTAATTATCATTGCATACATTCATGCAAACATTCATGCAAACATTCATTAATGTTAAAGCAAATTAACTTGTTCTTTGAACAAGAGCAGCAATAATGAACATTTACATTCAATGAAAATACAATGAATATGAATTGAAAGATGCTTGATCCATTTCATTCATGATTTATATGAAATATACAATGGAGAACAAAGGTTCTGGAAATATACCCTTTGCATTCAGAAGTAATAGTGCTGGAATAAAATGTTAATAATCAAAGAATCAAAATCAAAGACCTAGACAAAACTTAGAAAAAAATATATGTGTTCTCAATTACAATTTTCTTCTCAGAATCACTCAACAACAACCCAAGTAGTTGGCCTTGAATTCCCTTTTATAGAAAAAATGAAGAAAACAAGCTTCGAGCCAATGTATACTTGTCACATTTTAACTTGACAATCATAATTTACAATTCAAAGTGTAGGAATATTATGAGGACAAATTGTTATATATTTACATTTGCAATCCTTTGTCCCTTTTAGATATTTTTCTGCTCCTTTCTTCATTTATGTTTGAAGGATATCTAAGGGAATTGTGATGGCAAGTGAAGAAAAAATTCCATGTGTGCAAAGTGCAAAACCTTTATATCCATTCTTACCAAATACTTTTATCTACTGAGTGTACCATGATCAAAATTTACTACCATCTTTTCTCAAAAGCAACTCACAAATTAGGAATATCAACATACTTCTTCCAAAGTTCAAAATCATCATCAAATGGTCATGCATATGCAATAAATTTATCCAGCTTGGTTCTATACAGCCCATACTTGATAACTATTTGAGTTGCTTCTTTATCAAAACCCTCAAGGAAACTACTTGTGAAAGCTAACTTTTCCATACTATCATTCAATATATCAATATCCACACTCTCAAAAATTAATGTTTCTTGAGTGGAAACTGAGCTATTCATTTGATCTCTCCACTATTGGAGGGGATTAACATTACCATCATCATTAAGAATATCAGGTAACAAACCAAAGTTAGCTTCGTCAAATCTCTACACAAGCTCCCTGATCTTTGTTTCCATTGGATTCACCAGCCTTTGGCATTCCACCACTCCTTTAACAACTCTATGCATTAGGGGAATATTGAGTGGTTTATTGGCATCATGAGTGGATCCAATAACCATGTTCTTTAATGTTTCCAACCTAGGCATCTATTTAATCATTAGTGGGATGGCAAGTTCCCTATCCCTGTCAAACTTCTTCATTGCATCAAACATGGTAGAATAATTAGAATGAACACTAAGAATTTTTCTCAATATTCTTATTTAGGTGCTCCAACACCACAATTATAATATTCATAGTATTCATGTATAGTGTCCTATCCACATGCTGAAGAAACTCATCATATGCACTAAGTTGATCCATCAACTCCCTTCTACTGGCTCTCCTCCTTGGTTAAGTTGTAGCTAAAGCACTTGGATTAAGATATGTAATGGGCATATCATCTAGATTGTACAATACAAACTTTGTACTAGAAGGGGAAGGAGGAGGTGGAGAATGAACAAGAGGTGGTTGAACTAGAGAAGTTGGTGGGGCTCGAAACTACACTTGAGCTCTTGATGACCCTGATTTCAATGCTTGTAGTTGTTCCTTCAATAGTGCATTCTCAAGTTGGACTTCTACAATTTTTTACTTTTCGTTATTATAATTTACCACCAAATCATTATATTCTTTATTATTAGCTTCATACTTCTCTTGTAAAGACTTTGTAGTTTCTTTAGGGAACTAAGCAACATTTATAGCCAATGTGGCTACCTCCACAACTGATGTATTCAACACTCTTTTTATTATCAATCCTCCCATGAGGTTATATATAAGCTTTTCTACTACTAGTTTCCTTGTATTAGGGGCCAATGCCCAAATTTCCAAGGTGTCCCATTGGGGCATAATGCTGATCCTTGCAAGGCAATTGTTGCCTCTTCCTTTGTAACAAAAAAGGGAGTGTCATGCCTCCTAATAGTGTTAAAAGCAATGGCCAAAGCCAAGTCCCATTCTAGTAGTAGTACTGCACTTTTTCTCACTAATTCCATGCTCTTATTAGGTGTAATGTCTTGGTATTTTTCCTTCATATCTGCAAGAACCCTATGTTCAATGACTTCTCTAGGGAACTTTATGCTATTGACCATCCCAATTTTGATGTTCTCATTATACGCATCCCTTTTATCCCTCCATACAAAATCTTGAAAAGCTCTAGTCTTCACAAAAGAGTTGCAATCCATGAACCTGCAAGCTTCTTCCCCGACATCATCCACATTATTCACTCAAATCAAATCAACTTTTCTCAATCTTAGGCTTATTTTTTGTGAAATCATTTCTCTTTGAGGTGAGGTCATACCTTTATAATCAGTGGAATAATCCACCAGACTAGCTAATTCAATCTTCCTTCTTTTTGGTGAAGGTGGCCTTATTTTTGGGGATTCTCTAATAGGAGAATCAAGTTCAATGACCTGAGGTGCAACTAACCTTGGAGGTGATAGAGGTGGAAATTTTGGTGCAAGTGAGGATTCCCTTGACCCCTCTGACTGAGTAGGGGTGGAAATAGTTTGTTGTTTATTTATAGTACTCTTCCTCCTTGCAAACACATGCAATTTCTTAGGGGGTGACAGATTAGTTCTTCTTTTTCCATGAGGGATTTCCCCTTATCTTTTTCATATGTCACCTTAGCTTTCCCTTTGTCCTACATATTTCTTTCCTCTTTAAGCCACCCTACCACCTTATCAAAATTTTGTAGCATTGTCTCAATCATAAGTATTTCATCCTTTATGTCTGGGATAGATTTATAATTTGGGTCTTTCTCTTGCATTTCCTTCTCCAATTTGTTGAAGGCTAGACACTTCATTTTCCTATCTTCTTGCACTTTATAGTAAAAAAATTTCTTGATCACATCCTCGTGGAAATAAAATTTATGATAGAACTTACCCCCTTTGATTCTATTCTTCAAGGTAACCATAACACCCTCTAGGTCATGGTTCTGCATTCTACAACAGTTCATTCTCAAGGGTTTGATTTTGGCATTATATTTTTCCACCCATCCTTGACCATGACGAAATCTGAAAACATTGTATTCATAGGGAAGAATGCCCCTTTCCTCATTCCCACCAAATGATTGTCTTCCACATCCCCCAATGTAGTGTCCCTTGCTCGAAATAATATTTCAAATTTAAAAAAATAAATGATTTCCTATAATAAACCTTGCCATAATTTTAATAAAATTATATTTTTAAAATACTCTTCACAATCCAATTCAAAGTTCAATAGTTTTGAAGAAACAATGAGATCAGGTATATCAAAATGCTCATCAAAATATAAGAAATAGCTCTAAAACTTGTTGCAAACCAATTAGAATATTATTAACTGTTTGGAACATGATTTTTACAATATATTTGTTGTTAATAACATTTGGTAACATCCACAAACATCTGCTCCAAATTCTATTCAAAACAACTCCAAAAATAAGGTTTATATCAAAATGCTCATCAAAATATAAGAAATAGCTCTAAAACTTGTTGCAAACCAATTAGAATATTATTAACTGTTTGGAACATGATTTTTACAATATATTTGTTGTTAATAACATTTGGTAACATCCACAAACATCTGCTCCAAATTCTATTCAAAACAACTCCAAAAATAAGGTTTTAACACACCATAAATTGCAAAAAACTTTCAATAACTTCACAAAAAACCACAATAATGCTTAACCCAAAAATATTAATGAAATATTACACCTCAAATAATATTATTATAGTAAATACATTATGGTAACAAAAAAAAACAAATGAGCATCAAAACTCTGAGGTTCAACACTATTGCAACTTCTGTATGAAATTTCCCTTAGAGACCCATAGATACCACTACCATTGAGTCTTAATCTCCTTAGTTTATCAGCCTTGGAGATCCAATCTTCTTTGGTTTTCTAGCCTCCGAAGAATACAAAAACTTGTGAAGGAAAAAATGCATAGAATAGCTCCAAAAAAGCAATAAATTGTATTTTATATGAGTTTCCTTCTTTATGAAGCTTCTTGAATGCCCAAAATCAATGCCAAAATGGAAGGAATCTTTTCTCTAATAATTCGGTAGCTCCTTTTCTAAATTCTCCTTCAATAAATTAGTCATTTCCCAAAAACATTTGCTTTTATGACAACTATTGTCAAAAGCAATTAAATCTACTTTTTTTATCCAAAATATTCTCCAAGATAAACTAAAAATAAATATTAATTTATGCCCTAAAATTTATTTAATAAAATTTTCATGAAAGTCTAAATTACTTGATTTATTGACAACTCCTGATTGGCAACTTTGAAGACCAAGTTTACTAAAATTAGTAACCGCTATTTTTAGAAAAGGGGACATTACAAGTCCTCCCTCCCAAAAATTATTTGTCCTCAAGCAATTCCAAACATTATTCTCCAAAAACATTATTCCAAAATGATATGTCGTGTCAAAATGCATATTAAGCCATGATATTGTACATGTGAAGAGTTGCATTCCTTGCCAAAGAGTATTATACAAAAATGAGGACTCAGATTCCTTGTTTTCAATGCTATGTATCCAACAAAAAAATATATGCAATCTAAGATCTTTTATGTGTAAGTAATTGATGCATACATTCTTGTTCTCCCATTGAAACACATCTTCCCCCAAAGGTTTAATTAACTTGCCAAAAGCACTAGTGTGAGATGAGACCAACTTGTATCTCTTGAGTCCTTTCTCAATGATGCAAATCTGATTTTCGCTGCCTTTAGGACTATTATAAGATATCATACACTCCTCATCACATAAAATATGAATTTGGGAATTAGTTACTTCTCTTACCTAAACTAAAATATCAAGATTAGTTCACAACATTAACTTGAACTTGTTTAATCAAGTCAAACTTCACTGTAAATATTTGTTTGCATAAAATTTTGTTGTACAATTTGATTAAATATCCATTTCATGCTCAAATTTTCATTAATAAAAATAAAAACTTTAAGCCATATAACAACCCTTTATCTTTCCACTTCAAATTTAAACTGCCTTCGTATAATTCTCAATTATTCATAATTAAATTCCCTGCATTAAGCTCATCTCTACTAAAACAACTCACAACTAAATTCAAATTCTATTCTTTAAGATTATTGAGCACCTGTTATGGTGATTCCTCTCCATCCTTTTATGGAGTTATATGCCCAAATACCAAAGTGAGCACTTAAAAGACCAAAATCACACCACTTTCCAAACAAAATGTACATAATCTAAATATTTGAAATTAAGAAGCAAAGGAGGACTTCTGCTTACTTTTTCTTGCTGACCTACCACAGCCACCAGCGAATGTTGGCTGAAATAATGAGATACTAATAAGCAAAAGCATTGTGACAAATACAAAGTGTCTATAGAAGGCCATTGATCTCGCTCTACTTTATCTCTGACTCCAATTAGAAAAGTCTTGAAACTCTTTACGATCTTTCCATCTGATTATCTGTTGGGGATGTCTTCTAAAGAAGTTAGACGACTTATATAGATGTAATTGTGTGGACATAATCAAATCTTAGCTGGAAAAATTACCAACTTCCCACAACAGACATTGAATTGTGAAGGCAAGAATAATTTAAAAACCAAGGAAATTCTTTGATGATTCGGAAAAATCTTTTAACCGCAAAAAACCGTTGTTATCGTTTGATAGTCCAATAGATAAGGCTCTACTAAAAGTCGTCCTATAAGTCGCTATATATTTAAAATTAGTTTTGGACAAATATATTAAAATAACAGAGTGCATGCTTAGTAATTCAGATTATGCGCAGTATTTTTTGAATATAAATGATGAGCAAAACCTAGTACTTTAAGCTATCATCAACTCATTTTTATGGAGGATTACTGATAACCACTTAACAGAAAAAACCACTTTTGATTGTCGAGAACTACTTTTGGCTTCAATTGTTTTACTAGAGAAAAACCACCCTGCAAGTAATAACTGCCGCCAGTTTTTGTTATCATTCTTTGGTGCATAATTGTTGATTAGTTTAGCCTCTCTTAGTGTAAGTATAAAGAAATTGCTTAACTTTAGGAGTACAGGCAAAGTATTCACCACATCTTTTGTTCATGGTGGCATTTTGTGCTGTCACTTTTTTTGCATTTCTATCGCACTCTAGATATTACTGAGGTGTGTCTCAATAAATCCATTTTCTTTCTTCTCTTTGTTATTTTAAGCCATACATCGTCTTTGTAGCAGCACCCACGACACCTTCAAATTGAGTTTTTTATAGTATTGCATATCATTTATAAATAAATAATATATCTCCATGCTTCTCCCTACATTTGTATATATACTAGCAATCGCACCTTAGTGTGCAATGGGTACGCTGAAAAAGTGTGAAATGTCAATTAGAAAACTTTTTGCATACATAAGGTCAGTTGGTAGGTCGGTTATCAAATGATGTTTGTGAAATGAAGGTCTTAATGGAGAAGTGATATCTTCAAATAAACTATGCATCCACTTATAGGGATCCAAACATGATTAAAATAAGACCTCTAAATCAGGATGTTAATCAACCTCCATTACCAACAGGATGATGTTATGT
Source organism: Sequoia sempervirens (assembly GCA_007258455.2). Classification (NCBI taxonomy): domain Eukaryota; kingdom Viridiplantae; phylum Streptophyta; class Pinopsida; order Cupressales; family Cupressaceae; genus Sequoia; species Sequoia sempervirens. The sequence goes on along the minus strand of VDFB02006208.1, from coordinate 67,855 downwards.
TCGCAATAGGGAGAGAGGGAGAGAGGGAGAGAGGGAGAGATAAGGATAGAAAGAGGGAGAGATAGAGGGGTGGGAGCGAGAGAGAGAAGGGAAAGGAGATAGAGATAGGGGTAAAGAAAAGACAGGAAGATAGAGATAGATATGGAGAGGGAAATGGAGATGATGGAGATGGATATTGAGAGAAGGATATGGAGAGATAGAGATAGAGGAGAGAGGGATAGATAGAGATTGAATAGATAAATATATAGAGAGGAGGAGGTAGACAAATAAAGATAGAGATAGGAAGTGATATATAGAGGTAGAGAGAATGAGATATAAAGGGGTGGAGAGAGGGAGAGATAAAAAGATAAAGATAGAGATATGAAGTGATATATAGAGAGAGGTAGAGATAAGAAGATATATATGAGTAGAGAGAGATAGAGAGAAAATGAGATAGAGATAGAGGGAGAGATGGAGAGGGAGAGGGAGAAGAGGAGGAGGAGAGGGAGAGATATCTAGGTAGAGAGGGACAGAGAAGAAGGGGGGAGAGGCAAAGATAACTCAATATATAGAGAGGAAGGGGAGAGGGAGAGATATAAAAGAGGGTGATATAAGGAGACAGATAAGAATAGGGAGAGAGAGAGAGAGAGAGAGAGAGATAAGGGGAGAGATAGAGAGCTAGACAGATAAAGGCAGAGTAAACTATGGATAGAAAGAGATGCTTAGTGTGACATTAGTGATAGACCAATTTTTAAAGATAGAGATAGGGATAGGGAGGGAGAAACATGGAGTCTGTGTGTATGTGTGATGAGTGTGTGTTAGAGAGATTGAGATAGGGAAGGAGATAGATATATATAAATATATAGAGAGGGAGGGAAAGAAATAGAGAGAGGAGGATAAGTAGATAGATAGAAAGAGGGAGTGATAGGGAGAGAGGGGAGATGGGAATAGAAAGGAGAGATAAAGAGAGATATAACTTGGAAAGGATAGCTTGGTGGTGAGAGAGAGATAGAAGGAGAGGGAGAAATAGAGATAGAAAAGGGAGACAATGAGAGTTGTAATAATTACTAGGCTACCATAGCTTACCATACCTTGAGGTAACAAGGCATCTAGCTGGTCTAGGTGATTGACATCATCTAGGAATAAAAGGAACTGCCAAGCCCTTGTCCCTCCCATACAATGCTTCAGCTCTCCTATTCCTTCAATATTCCTAAACTCCTTTTTTTCCTAGAATAGATCATTGAAGAGCTAGCTTTGCAAGGAGTGCAATTCACCTTTGACACTCGATTCTCTCACACTAGAGAGAAAACATGATCCATCGTAGCCTGAGCATTTCTTGTTGAACAATTCTTTTGTTAGGGTGGTCTTGCTAGACCCCCCAATGCCAAAGATCGCTACTATCATGACTTTGTCCCTCGTTGTCAGTGAATGAGACCTTTCAAAATCTTTGACAAGTTCAACAATTTCAACAGCATATTTCATAACATCTAACAGTATCATCTTTGGTATTTCTTGCAGCCCATGGGAAAAAATCTTTTCACACAAAATTTTGAGACCCAAAATAGAAAATCTCTTTAGAAAGTCATTCTTCTAATGTAAAACAAATATCATCTACTGTGTAGAGAAAAGGATTACATCTCTATATGTCTCTTTGTTTCTCTCTCCCCCTCAACCTCTCTCTATACTCCCTTATATCTCTATCTATCTCTATCTCTCTATATCTCTATCTCACCATCTCTTATCTCTCTCTATCTCTCCCTCTCATTCTTCCTCTATATCTCTCTATCTCTTCCTCTCTATCTCCTTATCTATTTTATTTTTGTCTCTCCCTCTACTTCTATCTATTTCTATCTATTTTTCTTGCTCTATATTTATCTTTACCTCTATATTCCTTCTTCCCCCTCTATCCATCTCTACCTCTATGTCTCCCTCTCTCTATCCATTCATCTTTCTCTTTATTTTTTTCTCTCCATATTTCTTCTTTCAACTCTCCCTCTATATTTATCTCATTATCTCCTCATCTCTCTCTACCCATATATATCTCTCCCCCTCTCAACCTCTCTCTATATATCACTTCCTATCTCTATCTTTATATTCTCCCTCTCTATATATTTAACTCTTCCATATATCACTATTCCTCTCTCCTCTCTCTTAATATCTCCCTCTCTTCTCCATATCCCTCTCCATCTCCATCTCCACCTCCATCTCCACCTCCACCTCCATCTCTATCTCTATCTCTATCCACTATATATATCTACTTACCCCTCTCTCACACTCTTCCCCCTCTAACTCTCCATCTTTTATATCCCTATCTCCCCCCCCTCTCTCTCCTTATTGAAAACATAACATGAACCTATTGATAATGGAGCCTAATTATCTTCTTCATTCAAAGACTTTTTTCAATCATATTTAGATCCCTATAAGTGGATGCATAATTGATTTTAAGCTATCACTCCTCCATTCAAACCTTTGTTGCATAAACATCAATTTCTAAGTGTCCTACCAATTGACCTCATGTACTACACAAATACAAACAAAAATATGTACACAAAATTTTTACCTAATTGACCTTCCACACATCTTCGGCGTACCCATTACATACCAAGGTGTGACTGCTAGTTATAATCAATTTCACAATCTTGGGCGGCACTTAAACCACCGACCAATTATTTGTGCATGATCTAAGAGAGACACTTGTAAAATAAAAATGAACTGACCAGATAAGAGCTCAGCTATATGTATGCTACCCAGCTGTACGCAACACCCACCATTCAATAGATAATATAAATTGTCCCATTGCAGCAGAGAGGAGATTGAGTAATGGGTGTAAAAAGCATGATGTTTATCACTATTCTCAGCCTCAATCTCATTCTGCTCAGTCTAGCAGGTGCCAAACTTAGCGCCAGTTTAAGCTTAGATTACTATGCCTTTGCCTGTCCATTTGCGGAGTTCATTATTAGAGACACCGTGAATCGAGCCATGCAACGCGACATCAGTATTGCAGCAGGACTTCTCAGAATGCATTTTCATGACTGCTTTGTGGAGGTACGAGCTGTAAAACCATTTTTTATTCATTCCCGTGAAATGATTCTAATTAGTATTTTACAGGGAATGGATGGATCGATTCTAATAGATTCCACGAGTGACAATAAGGCTGAGAAGGATTCTCCTGCCAATCTGACCTTACGAGGCTACGAGGTCATCGACGAGGCAAAAGAAATGATAGAGGAGAGCTGTCCGGGTGTCGTATCTTGCGCAGACATTATTGCAATTGCAGCTCGAGACCCAGTTGTAATGGTAAAGTCAAGATTTTTAACTACATATCATCTGATTCAAAACAGTTTTTGTTAAAAAATTGTAAATTTTAATCAAAATACAAACTTTGTGGACTCAGTCAGGAGGACCCATGCATGATGTGCCGAAGGGACGAAAGGATGTAATGAGATCAATCATCGATGCCGTAAATTCGCCTTCTCCAACTTTGAACGCTTCTCGGCTCATCAGCGCATTCAACGAACGTGGGCTTTCTGCGCAAGAGATGGTGGTTCTCTCAGGTAAAGGCAATGCTTTGTAATTGGAGGGTGTTGCAATGATAAAGGAAAGTGATATAAATGGTGGAGTGGTGCAACTACAGGAGGTTATACGCTGGGTGTGGCACGCTGCTCCTCCTTCAAAAACAGGCTGAGCAATTTGCGTAACGACATGGATCCGTCTAGCAACGTTGGATTCTTGGCGACATTGAAGCAGGCTCTTTGGCCCCATCCTTCCGTTGGCTGGTGATATTAAATGCCTCAGAATGGAAGCAGGCTATAATGGGTTGTACAAACCTAGTACTTTAAGCTGTCATCAACTCATTTTTATGGAGGCTTACTGATAACAACTTAACAGAAAAAACCACTTTTGATTGTCGGCAACTACTTTTGACTTCAATTGTTTTACTAGAGAAAAACCACCCTGCAGCTAATAACTACCGCCTGTTTTTGTTCTCATTCTTTGGTGCGTAATTCTGATTAGTTTAGCCTCTCTTAGTGTAAGTTGCTTACCTTGAGGAGTACATGCATAGTCTTCACCACATATTTTGTTCATGGTGGCATTCTGTGCTGTCACTTTTTTCATTTCTATCCAACTCTGGATATTACTGAGGTGTGTTTCAATAAATCCATGTTCTTTTCTTCTCTTTGTTATTTTAAGCCATACATCGTCATTTGTCTCCACGGCACCTTCAAATTGAGCTTTTGTCTCCATGCTTGCACATACATTTGTATATATACGAGTTGGCAGACCAGACTAGCTTTTGTTGGTGGAGAATGTTGGGATATTGGAATATAGGACAAAACGAAGTTGTAGTGATACGAGTAAACCGCATTTCCTATAATTATGCTCAGCGATGGAGAGTGTTGGGAAATGGAAAAAACAGTCACTAAAACAACACAAAATTAAATAATTATAATTATGCGGTCAGGAATTGTAATGTTGTGCCTATGACCATTAAAAAGTAGTTTAGTAGCAGATTGTATTAGTCTGAATATGTTTAAGAAAATTTAAATATAAATTTAGAATTATTTTAAGTGAAATTAATAGTGATTTAGTATATATATATATGTAAACGTATGTAAAAGATGCAATCATTTTTGTGTCTATTTTATTTAAATCGTATAGATGTCTGAAAAATGATCTCTTAATTAAATTTACATTGATTTCTTTAAACATAGATATACAAGTAACATTCATAATTACAACATACAAAATAAAGAGTGATTTAGTATTCATCAATAATTTAGTTCCAACATGTTGTTTTAAGATAATGCCTATACATTCAAATAATTAAATGTTACTTATGTGCTCTCAAAGCATTAGCTTTTGACACAAATCTACAATATTAAACAATGAAGTAACCCTTACATACATGGCAACAACTATACTTGTAAATCCCCATTGCAACTTTATACTAATGGGGCGACTACTTACAATATAAAAAATGAAGCAACAATAACCTAGAAAAAAATACAATATTAAAGATTAGAGTAAAAGATATATTTGTTATAGATTGATTGTTAAGGTTTAGTATTTTTAAACTCAAAACTTCAAAAAACATTTCTATATTCTTTTAATGTCATCCACATTTTTTCATAGAAATTATCCACCCCTTTTGCTATATATGAATTTATAATTTCTATATATGAATTTAAATAATTAAAATGCCACTTATTTGCCCTCAAATCATAGCTTTTGACACCAATCTACATCTTAATCATTTGATTATAAAATATTTGATAAGTCACCCTTATATACATGACAACCCCTACACCTGTAAATCACCATTGTTGCTTTATATTAATGGGGAAACCACTTAGAATATACACAATGAAGAAAGAATAACATAGGGAAAAATCGAATATTAAAGATTGGAGTTAAAACATATATTTGTTACAGATTAATCTTAAAGGTTTTTTTTTTTTAATTATATAACTTTAAATTTTTTTTATCTATTCTCTTAATGTCATCCACATTTTTTCATAAAAATTATCCACCTCTTATGTTATATATGAATTTAAATAATTTAATTGACTTATTTTCTTTCAAATCATAGCTTTTGACACAAATCTACATCTTAATCATTTGATTATTAAATATTTGATAAGTCACCCTTACATACATGACAACCCCTACACCTATAAATCACCATTGAAACTTTATATTAATGGGGAAACCACTTACAATATAAATAATGAAGCAAGAATAACATAGAAAAAACTAGAATATTAGAGACTAGACTTAAAACATATATTTGTTATAGATTGATCTTTAAGATTAAGTTTTTTGTCTTCTAACTTTTAAAAAAAAATTCTATATTATTTTAATGTCGTCCAAATTTTTCATCAAGATTATTCACTTCTTAGGTTATATATGAATTTATAATTTCTTATATGAATTTAAATAATTAAAATTTTCTTATTTTCCCTCAAATCATAGCTTCTAACACTAATATGCATCTCAATCATTTGATTATTAAATATTTGATAAGCCACCCCTACATACATGACAAACCCTACACTTGTAAATCACTATTGCAACTTTATATTAATGGGGAAACCACTTACAATATAAACAATGAAGAAAGAACAACATAGAGAAAAACTAAATATTAAAGATTGGAGTTAAAACATATATTTGTTACAAATTGATATGTAAGATTTAATTTTCTTATCATATAACTTTAAAAAACATTTTTGTATTGTTTTACTATTATCCATATTTTTTCATTAAAATTATCCACCTCTTATGTTATATATGAATTTGTAATTTCTATATATGGATTTAAATAATTAAATTGACTTATTTTCCATCAAATCATAGATTTTGACACAAATCTACATCTTAATCATTTGATTATTAAATATTTCATAAGTCGCCCTTACATACATGACAACCCCTACACCTCTAAATCACCATTGCAACTTTATATTAGTGGGGATACCACTTACAATATAATTGTTATAGATTGATCTTTAAGATTTAGTTTTTTGTCTTATAAATTTTAAAAACATTTCTATATTCTTTTAATGTCATCCACATTTTTCATCAAGATTATTCAACTATCAGGTTATGTATGAATTTATAATTTCTTATATGAATTTAAATAATTAAAATGTTACTTTTTTTTCCTCAAATCATAGCTTCTAATAGAAATCTACATTTGATTATTAAATATTTGATAAGTCACCCTTACATACTTGACAACCCGTCAACCTATAAATCACCATTACAACATTATATTAATGTGGAAACCACTTACAATATAAACAATGAAGAAAGAATAACATAGAGAGCAATCAAATATTAAAGATTGTAGTTAAAACGTATATCTGTTACAAATTGATCTTTAATATTTACTTCTTTTTTTATCATATAACTTTAAAAAAAATCTCTCTATTCTCTTAATGTCATCCACATTATTTCATAAAAATTATCCACCTCTTATGTTATATAGGAGTTTGTAATTTCTATATATAAATTTAAATTAAAAAAATTGATTAATTTTCCCCCAAATCATAGCTTTTGACACAAATCTTCATATTAATCATTTTATTATTAAATATTTGATAAGTCACCATTACATACATGAAAAGCCCTACACCTATAAATAATATAAATAATGAAACAAGAATAACATAGGAAAAACTAGAATATTAAAGACTAGACTTAAAACATATCTAAATGTTATAGATTGATCTTTCAGATTTAGTTTTTTGTCTTATAAGCTTAAAAAATAATCTATATTCTTTTAATGTCATCCACATTTTTCACAAAAATTATCCACCTCTTATGTTATATGTGAATTCATAATTATTATATATGAATTTAAATAATTAAAATGCCAGATATTTTCCCTCAAATTATAGCTTCTAACACAAATCTACATCTTAATCATTTGAGAATTAAATATTTGATAAGTCACCCTTACATACATGACAACCCCTACACCTATAAATAACCATTGCAACTTTATATTAATGGGTAAATCACTTACAATATAAATAATAAAGCAAGAATACCATAGAAAAATGTAGAATATTAAACATTAGACTTAAAACATGTATTTGCTTTTTATTAACGGTAAACAAATTTTGAAGGGAACCTAAAACCCTGAACAAAAAGGAACAATGGAAGAGAAGATAAAACAATGGACTGCCCACCCTACACACCATAAAACAAGCTAATTACCAGAACTTCAGTAAACCATTAGCAAAAAGCAACAATAAAAAAAAATACAACATAGCACAACAAACGACCATTAAAACATATATTTGTTATAGATTGATCTTGAAGGTTTATTTTTTATCTTGTAACTTTAAAAAAAAAATCTATATTCTTTTAATGTCATCCACATTTTTCATAAAAAAATCCACATCTTATGCTTATATGAGTTCATAATTTCTATATATGAATTAAAATAATGAAAATGTTAGTTATTTTCTCTCAAATCATAGCTTCTAACACAAATCTACATCTTAATCATTTGTGTATTAAATATTTGATAAGTCACCCTTACATACATGACAACCCCTACACCTATAAATCACCATTACAACTTTATATTAATGGTGAAACTGGTGGCACTTCCGAATTTTGTAAAATCTAAACTGCTCATATTAAAACCCTAAGAATTTTTACCTAAAATCTTTGTTACATCAGATGTAGGGTTTTTATATGAGGTTTAGGGTTTTGTTCATTTTTTCTTAACATTCTATTTTGTTGTTAGCTTTGTAGCTCCTTTTTCCAGTCACAAAAAAAAATCATGTTTATTAATGTCATCATGTGATTGGCCCTTCTCGTGTCTAGGTTTGAATCTCTCATCTCTTATAGGGTTCAGGAAAGGATCTTTTGAACTTTATATCCTTTGTATTGCATGATTCAGAATTCTTGAGCCTACTATTCTCATGTCGTCCTAGAGAAGTTCCCCTTTTTAGAATAACTTAAGTACACATGCTTAATTTTTTTTCACTTAAGTCCCGATGGCCCTCATAACTTTATCGTTGATCGCTGATTTATTCATAGGAATGCACCTTGAATTAGCAATAAGCGATGGAATGATGTTTTCCTTTTGACATCACTCATCTTTAATTGATTTTGATTTTTCAAATTTGTAATAGTGATGAGCGATGCTTATGGCCTTTTGTTCTTATCGGTCATCGTAGATGATCATAAAAAGATAAACTTGAATCAATGGTGAGCGATACGATGTAATTTCCTTTATATCACGTGATCGTTGATATGTTTTAAATGTAAAGTCCCACATCATGAATACACAATGGACCTTATAAATATTGTAAATCCTCTCATCGCTAATTACTTGAAAAATATATGAGGAGAATTAGCGATGAACGAAGGCCTTATGTTATATCACTCATCTTGAATTCATTTCAGAACTTGAGTTCTGAATTAGTGATAAGTGATGGGTATCCTCTAAAAGGTTTTTCTTTCGCTAATTTGATATGATCCTATGAGTGATGTATTTTAGGCCATTTATTTTATGTAGGTGCACATGTCTAAAATTTGGTGCCTCCACAACATCTCTCATCGTTGATAGGATCCTAGGTGCAAAGTTTGAATTAGCGATGTGTGATGGAAGGATGAATGTTACCAAACGTCAGGCCACAGAACCAAGGGCTAAAGATCATTGCATGGATGTTTACCTTGCTAATGGAGCTAGGTGAGGATGAAGTAAATCAATGACAAGTGATGACCATTAATGAAAAGAGCAACATGGCAGGATCCTAGGGATTCTGTGTAAAGCAAAAAGGAAAGCAATGAAAGGACTAGAGAACTATTCATAAATTTTTAAAGCAAGATGATCCAATGGACTGAAAATCATCACATGAATAACTTCATCACTAATTGCACTCTAAAATTTGGGGATGATCAGCGATGAAGCGATGAAGCATATAAAAAAAGTTTCTCTCTAAGAAAAATTGGTCCTATGTACTTCATCGATATTAATGAAAAACATGAATTAGGTTGGAAATACATGCTAATTGTTAGATCACATATGATTAATCAAGGTTAGAGAGGAACGTGGCAAAATTTCAGATAGCATTTCCATTTTCAAGGAGCAAGTTGATAATGGTCAAAAAATGATGCATGCTCGAATTTTCTATTTAATGAAGGTTGATCAATGTTTATTCACACTATCTTTTTAGTTTGCAGTGTGTGTGAGGTAAAGTGCAAAGTGGGGTACAAGGTTGTTGGTTTGTCTTGAGTTGAATTTTCTCATCTTGAGTAAGTTGGTATGAAACTAGGTTATTTGGTCTATTTAGGATTTTTTTTGCTTGAACTAGTTGTGATTACTAGGGTTGGGTTGTTCCTCTTGTTGGTCTTGAGTCAAAAATACTTTTAATTATCATTCTACTAGTTCTAACAAAATGGGAAAATCTGGTGCAACAATTCCACCTGTTAGGAGGGCTAGCTAGCTAAGTTTGTTTGAATGTCATGAAGACATGACTAAGTAGGAAGCCATGGTTTCCCCTGAGATTTCAAAGGGTAAAAGGAGGGCCAAAGGACATAAGAAGAAATCAATTGTGCAGAGTACATACCACTTGAGGAATAGGACCCTTCTAGGAGAAGTGGTTGAATTCAAAGAAAAGGAACTGGCACAGCCAGTGAAGAAGGCTAGGAAAAAAGAGAAGAGCCACAAGACCCACTTGGGAGAACACAATTCTCCTATTGTGATTTTTGATACTCCTTTGGATGCTAAATTTGATACTGACTCGAACTATGTGTAAAAACTATCACAATGAAGAGGAGAAATTTAAGCACATTTTTTTTTTCATCATCATTCAAAAAGGAATACAAACAAGGTTGGATCATATAAACATTAATGGAGATCAAATTAAGTAGTATATCATCATGTCAATTACATAATTTCCATTAGCACAACTTGCTGCCTTAAATAAATGATGCTACTAACTAGACTGCACATACCTTCATGATGGTGAATGGTTTTATCTTCAAGACCCCACTTGATTTGGTCGTGGTGGGGTGCAAACTTATCCCAACCAATGTGGATTCAAACCTTATCCACCCCTCCAAGTAGATTATGTGGCCCATGATGAGAGAGAGAGAGTTGTCATTCCAGCCTGTAAGCGATGAGCCAAAAATGTCTTTCTAGTGACCCTCTTCCCAAGGTGCTCCTTGTGAAACAACTTGGTAAACTTGTCCCAAGTTAGTTGACTGAGATCATATTTTTTGATTTCCACCAAATGTTCCCACCAAAGTGAGGCTTCTCCTTCTAGGTGATAAATGGAAATCGTAGCCTTAGTGTTGGAACTTAATTCTATCAACCCAAAATACTTGTTCATTCCAATGAGCCATGCTTCAACAACACCCCACCCCCAGTCCCATCAAACTTAGGGGCTTGCACTTTCTTCAATTCTCAAATCAGTGGGGCCTTTCCCACTCCTTGTTGTGACTCTAATTGAGAGTGACTGTAGGTGGGAATTCTGGAGCTACTCTCATGTTCTTGACTTGTATTCACATTGTGCTCTCTATTTGATTCTTCAGTACCAATGCCACTATTGTGATTGGTGCCTTGGTCAGTGTTGTGGTTAGTTCCTTGCTCCTTTTTCCTTGGTAGTTCCTCGATTTGCTGCTCCTATGATGCTATTTTTGCACGAAGTGCATTTAATTCAGCTTGCAGCTCTTCAAGTATGGTAGGAGGTGGAGACAATGCACCCCTACTTGCCCACAACATTTTAGAGAGCCTAGGGCTTGTTCCCCTCCTCAAAGTTCTCTTCATTGGTTTAGATGGGTTTTGCGAGTGAAAAGAGAGTGTTATTTCAGTGTCATTGTTATTTTGTTTAAATCTTATCTTATATCATATTTAAAATCAAGGAGAAATTCATACTCAACATAAAATTCACATTATTAAATATTCCATTCTCATTCACCATAACACCTTGATTTTTAAGCATATATGTTTATATATATCATTAATAGTTGGAAATTTTTTTTAAAAAGTGAGACGATGTTTATTTAGTACTAGTACATCATCTTTTACATAGTTTTTGTTACAAAGTAGGTGCCTCCTCCTATTTGGGTTCTTCCTCATCAGAGGTCCCCACAGTTATAGACATATTAACGTGGACATGGTTGTATTATGCAATTGCTTCCTTAGAGAGGATTGGAGAATTGCCTCCACAATCGAAAGGGAAGTCCCTAATAGCTGAGGGTTTTGTTTTTTGGCTTTGGTGGTTCACAAATTTCGTTTGGTTTGGCCATTTACTTTCCCTTATGGATTTTTAGTCACTTGATAGTCTCTACCAATGGATCTTTGTCAGACATGGTTTCGGATTAAGTTTTTGGCCATGTGGTAGTAGTGGTCTTGGATCCTTCTGGGTTATTTTGTTGGGGATGTTTTCTCAAGGCCTTCTTCTTCCCCTTTCCTTGCTTCCCTCAACCCATGATTTTCATTACCAAGTAGTCATATCATTACAATGAAAGAAAGAGAGCACCTAGGTCCTAGTGTTGAATTCTAAGCTCTGATACCAATGTAAAAATTTCCCCAACGAAGAGGGGAAATTTCTGCACATTTTTTTTTTCATCATCATGCAAAAAGGGATACAAAGAAGGTTAGATCATATAAACATTAATGGAGATCAACTTAAGTAGTAAATCATCATGTCAATTACATTATTTCCATTAGCACAACTTGTTTCCTTAAATAAAAGATGCTACTAACTAGATTGTGCATACCTTCATGATGGTGAATGGTTTTATCTTCAAGACCCCACTTGATTCGATCATGGTGGGATGCAAGATAATCCCAACCAATGTGGATTCAAACCCTACCCACCCCACCAAGTAGATTATGTGGCCCGTGACGAGAAAGAGAGAGAGATTTGTCATTCCAGCGCGTAAGCTATGAGCCAAAAATGTCTTTCTAGTGACCCTCTTCCCAAGGTGTACCTAGCTATGGTAAGCTTATAATCCCCTCTCAACATCTATAAGGATTCATAGGAAGTTAGCCTTATCTACTTGAGCTAGTTGGGAATTCACCTTCCGACTGTCCATCTAATCAGCTAAGCAACCAAGGGTAACCATCACTGGTGTGGAAAGCTCCTAGAGTAATGACCATCATGAGCTCACCATTGCTTCTAGAATCTTGTCCATCTCAATCTTGGTGTTTCCCCTAGATTATTTTCCATGCTGAGCTTAGCACTAATGTCCATTGTGAGCTTAGCACTACCCCTAGACTATTGTCCATCTCAAGCATATACTGCTCCTAGTCTTTTGTCCATCTCGAGCCTAGTACTACTCCTAGACTACCGTCCATCTCAAGAAAGTACTATTCCTTAGCTCAAGCTTAGCATTGGACTTGAAGTAGGTTCCCAACTCAAGCTTGGTAGATTCTTGTCTTAGTTGCAGCCATGTATGGCATTACTAGTTATTTTTCTAAGAGCAATACATACTCTTAGACTCCTTGTAGTAGAGGGTAAGGTGACTCCTCATCCCATTGTAGCTGATTCTTACTAACCTTAAGGAGCAAATTAAGATGTAAAAATATAAGGGCAGCATTCTCATAAGCGATTGGAGATTCATTTAATTGAAAAGACTTCCCTGTCAATCAACTGTTCATAACAACTATGAATGTTCACTCAGATGAATGATTGTCCTATCAACCATGTTTTTTTTAATTTGCACAAATTGACCAGCATTGCATTGGTAAGCAAAACAATCCTTTTAATAAAACTATAGAAAGCATTGTTCAAGGGTGATTTATTGAGTTGTTCAACAAAGCTTAGAACTGAATATTGTTCCACTATAGATGACATATTCCTATCATTCTAAACCACCTAGTGGACTAAAATTAATTAGCATCTATTAAATCCTACTCAAAAGAGCTTCCATAACCGATCCAAAGCTTATTGTCATCACACCAACACCTAAGGTTATTAGGTGAGCAGCTATTTCCACTTATGGGACAGCAATATAAGTAAGCATAAATAATTGATTCCCTTCCCCAAATCTACTTAAGAGAAAGATATTAATTACCCTTCCTTATACTTATAAATGTGACATGTATAGACACTTTTAAAGGCATATTTCTTCCATTATCCAATCTACACTAGCATGTTATTTTACTTCATGTTTTCAAATCAGATTTATAAACTCTACATTCCATCCTTGTCAACTCATTTGTTGTCCTACTAGTTTCATCAACTCCAATATAAATCATGAAGTTGAACACCACCCAATTTAAAAAAACACAAAACATCCAGCCATGAATATTATAATATGAACTTAAATTTAACATTTCTCTGTTATGCTTGATTTCTATATTAGTTATAAGGAATCCTTGTAAATGTATATAAGTGTATAACTATGGCTTAATCATTTAGTCCACATTTCCCTATCTCAACAGCCAAAAGACTCAAAAATAATCTCATTGATCTATTATACTAGTGCTTCCATAAACATTTTATAGAGTTATGTTCTTGCAGGTGTAGAATTTACTTCTATTTTATTTTAAATCTTGAAAATGGGTGAAAGAAACAACATGCCAGGTAAGGATATGAGCAATGAGAGAGAAAAATAATTAGTGTCAAATTTTCAGGGACTACACAAGATGTCGGGCTAAGGAAAGGAACAACAACATTATATTTTGCAAAAAAAAGAAAACCCACTTTATAGTAACAGTCTATAGCACCCCATTTCCACATTTCATAATGTCTTATGTTCCAGCTGTGATTGTGCAACCTATCAATGCTAAGTCTTAGATTTAGTCCCTCTTGTAGATCATTTGCTATTGTAAACCAAGAAATTCTATTGTCTAATAATTGTTCAAGCATAACCCTAAAAGATGTGAGATGGTAAAGACCATTTCCTGAAGCTTAAAAGAAATTAAAGATTCTAAGGCCAAGATGGTTTTACATTAAGGTCACAATATCACAGAAGATTAATTACAAAAGAAAATAAAGGAAGATAAAACCTGAGATGTGATGACATCAAGAAGCAAAGAAGAATTCCCTAGCCACCCAGCTCAGGTCTACTCTTTAGAACGCCTCCAAACCCTTGAACAACCACACTCTTCTTCTTTCTTTTCTCTTCCCACCATTTCTGATCTCAAATGAGACCTCTTCTAGTCAGTTTAAGAAGAGAGGGACGAGTTTGTCCATGGCAAGCTGGTCAAAGTTCTTTGCTGCCATTGGTGGCTATTGTAGGGGTTGCCAGGCCTCTTAGTGCTTTTCTTGTCCTCCTCCTCTCCAAGCTTCTTCCTCCTTCGTCAAGATTTCTACCTCTAGTGTTGTCTTAGTCGCCGTCTTCTCCCATGAAAGCTTCTCCTTCATTTTCCTGCATCCTCTTTTCCTTTCCATATTTGCTCGATAATAGGCTTTATTTCTTTCTTCATATTATTTAATTCAATGACAATATTGGTTTATATGCCTCCTTGTAAATGTCAATTTAGTGAATGACATTTCAATTTATGGTTTATCTATTTATTTTTTATATCTTCTTCTTCTTCTTTTTTCTTCAACACCCATCTATTTTCTTTTATGTAATATTCATGGTGAGTGTTTATTTATTCCTTGTCTTTAAATTGTTTTTCTAATAATATAGCTATCAATTATATAATTTAAAATTTTATTATTTGCTTATATAGCTTAGTTTATTTATTCACCTTTAGATATTTATTATTTTAATTTACCCCCTTCACTCATAGACCTTAATTAAGTCTACCAAATTGAGCATTGTCAAATAATCGAAACATTTAAGAGATCCTATTGGCTCTACCTAGCCAATTGAAGTAACTCTAGCAATATATATATATATAAATCCTAGGTTTAATGAACCTTAGGCTACTGGAATCTACAGACAAGGTCAATACTAGAATGACATACCAGATGTCTATCTCTCAGCCAACGAACCACATAATCCGCTTCACTTTGCACCCCTGGTACCATTATCCAACAACCAGTCTCACACGAATACAACAACCAAATCATTAGTCCATTTTAATCCAACATTTAATGCACAAAAGTAAAATAGCATATTAAGATTGATAAGCACACATAATAACAATATCATCAAGGTTCATAATTTTAATGCACACTCATGCACACACACACAAACACTTATATATGTTCACCTATTAAAGTTTGAAGTTCCACCCCTAGTCTAAATTACATTGGCGCTAGGGCTCATGCAATATGATTAACAAAGTATCGAGGGGATATGACACTATGGCTAGTACATCCACTCTCTAGTGCCATATGGGAGATCTAATGATGATGTACTGGTAATCCCTCTGATTTCATTGAGGACAAGGAGAAGTCGGGTGTTTTTGGATGCCAACGACTCTAAATAGGGTCATTGCCTCATTTTAGTTTTTGATGACACCATGGTATTTGCATAGAAGATATTTGTTTTTATGTGTCCATTAGTTTTCTTCTGCTTTCCCATGTTGATGTGGAAGTCTTTGAGAAGATATGAATGGAATATTTTTTGTTTCAAACAACGAATGCTATGACAATGACCACTGGTATCCTACACATGTTTTTTTCCTTTTTTCCTCCTTTGTTCTCAAAATATTGTGTATGAAATCACCTGGGAGTTCTTCAAGGAGTCAGTTAGAATTAGGTTTTTGAAATGAACTCAAATGAAAGTGAAATTGTAATTCAGCCAGGTGATTGTCGCTCCCAGGCTGTTTATATAAAGGGGATTTCATGGTTGAAAGAAGAGAGTTCAAAATTCTGAGTCTAGACATGGCCACAGTAAATAGTATGCTCTAAAAGCATAATATAACATTGTAAATGGATACTCTAGTAGATATATTAGAGGAAAATTTAAGATGAAAGTTATATTGTTTACAAATCTTAAATATGGTTTTATAAAGAAATATAAAAAATGAAGAAGAATTTTAGTTTCGAAATGTTGCTCTCCTATGTATTTTCTTCCAAGTTATGAATGAAGATTGTTAATGACAATTTCATTTGTCTTTTTGTCATTTACATATCTAATGGGTGAATTTTTTTATGCTTCAGTTCAATGAACTGATTAATGAAGATTGTTAATGACAATTTCATTTGTCTTTTTTTTCATTTGCACAGAATGGGTGAATTTGTTTTATGCTTCAGTTCAATTAATTGATTAAACGCTAAAATAAGCTCACTAGTTTTTGATAAAAGGATATAGGATTTAGTGAGGAAGTGATATTTTGCAAACATGGTGAGTTAGATGTTACAAAGTGACATTCTAATAGTCAATTAATTTCTAAAGTTCAGTCAAAATTGTATTACTGATTCATTACAAGTTATAACTCTTTTTCTCCCTTGGATAAGGTACTGATTATTTTATTAGTTCATCTTGTGATCAGTTGAGCCGGTATTGAATTGGGCCTAGGATTCAAGATGAAGAATGATTCACAAAATATTTTAAACTACAATGTCCCAACTATAAATATGTAAATTCACTCCTTGAAATAAGTAACACTTCTATCTGAGGTTTGTTGAGCATTTGATAAGGTGATTTTCATGAAATAGTGCATATGTGTGAAGAAATACACTTGACCTAAAGTGAGATATTATGAGAATGCATGGGATTACCCTCTGTGGGTTTCACAAAGCCTAAAGAGAAGAAGTGAAGTACAAATTACTTAGGTGTTGGCCAATCCTCAACCTCGTTGATAATTTAGTTGTGGCAAACTCATAGGTTAGGATTGAGATTAATTTTGGTTCTAAAAAAATAACGAACAGAAATGGCAACTCCGCTGGGGACACCTTTACATCTTTAATGCAAATATATTGAAGACCATTTGAAAGGAGTCAAAACAAAATGAACATCTTGTTCAAATTTTGAAGAACTTCTAGATCTACAAATTTGTTTATAATAGACCTAAGGTGACTCTGCTAGAAGAACTCATATAAAGATATCCTTGCTTCAAGGGTTTTCCTCTTGTTAAAGAGGCGGCGACTCTGCTTTACAATTTCTAGACATGAAGGTTTGTTTTTTGTTATTATAACCTAAAGGTGTTCTATTCAAATTTGTAGAAACTGGAGGTGTCAAGGTACATGGTTCTTTGCATATTTTCATTTTGCTGAACCTGTCATATTGAAATACAATTGTTGTTCCACTTAAATTTTTTGTCAGAATATTCACAAACTTGCTAGTATGAATGGTTAACGATAAAGTTGAATATCGTAGGATTTTCTATCCATTTGCATTATCATATGTTTTAGTCTTAAGTTACCATCATATTATCAATCATCCTAGTGAGTTTTCATACAGTCATGGTTATGATTATACATAATTACTTAAACCCTAGTTTGCATACATCTATGGATTATCAAAGAGAAATAACCATGCTACTAGAAACTTGGATGCATATATTCCAAAAGCTTTAGAAGTATGATAACCCTCAAACAGTTGAAATCCCAAAGTACATGAACCTAAGTGTGAATAGGCCAATGATAAGGCTGGAATTGAAAGCTTTATTCAAAAGAGGAGTTAAGGAGTTGAACAAGAGGCACCTGATGGATATGCAAGCCTAGTTAAGGGATAATCATACTAGACCTATTAGTCAAATTTCTGCACCTATTGTCAATTCCTTTGATTAATTATATGACCAACTAGACATATCATTGATTGATTAAAAGGTTAACAATATGCCATCTCGAGTCTATAAGAAGATGCCTAGGTTTAACGGATACAATGTGTGTGAAGGAGATGCACATGTCAAAAGTTTCTATAATTTCATGGTGAAACATTCATTTGGAGATCAGGCTATGCAGATGAAATTTTTTGTTAGATCTCTTGAAGTTAAAGCTAGTGATTGGTACTTAAGTTTTCCTAAGAAGTCCTTTTCTTGCTTGGATAAACTAGTGGATACTTATAGAGAAGAATTTTTAAAAGAACCTTATGATCTTATCGCAAATTTAAAATAGCTTAAGAACCAAGATGATGAGTCAAGCATTGTTTTCAGTCACAAATTTGTTGTTGCTCTTACACTAATCCCTGAAAGTTTCAAAACTAGTACACTAGATTGCATTTATGTGTATTTTGAAGCTTTTGAGGTGGGATCTAGTGTGTTGTTGAAGGATTTAAAAATATTGAGTATTCAGATGGCTTACACATGTTTAGATAATATGGAGAAAATGAGGAATGAATATGTGCAAGATCTGTTGTCTTCAATTGTGGATAAACATGTTGATGAAAAAACAATTGTGTGGATACAAATGATCAAATATCTCCAATTTTAGATTTAAATAAGTGCATGCTTAAGAAGGAAGAAGTTAAGAGTGTTGCAATGTTAACCATTGATGTTCATAATAGTGAAAATGCTTGTCTTTACTTTCAAGAAGATATAAAGACCAACTCAATGATGAAACCCAGTCCATGAAGTTTCTAGATTTTGATGATGGTAATATATTGGTATGTCCTGACTTACAACTTGGTAAAGAATGTATTTCTATTGGAGGTCAAGAGAAAGAAGTGGTTGAAAGAATGGATCAAAACCGTCATCTATTAAATAGTGTGTAGACTGATACAAGTTCAGGAACTTGTGTTGATGAGTTAAGAACAACAAATAACCATGAAGTTTGTATATCTGATAAGCCAAATTGTTAAAGTTTTAATGCAGATTTGGAAAAGTATCTACTTGTTGATGAGCCTAGTTATTAAATTTTTTATATGGATATGGGGGTTGATTCCAAAGAAAAAATAGATTACCTTTTTGAACTAGAATTGACCACTTTTGAACAAGCTATGAATACTGAAGATATTAACATGTTATGTTCATAAGGATTCAAAGTGAGTACGAATGAGAATAGGGTAGAGATTCTTGGTAATTCTCTGCACCAATATGTTGAGGCACAATTACAGTCTGTGCCAATGTATGAGTGTATCTCTATACATACACTTCGAGATAGTTTGCATGATATGCATAATATGTTGATTAGTTATTATAATTGTTTCACCTTTGATGTACAAACTACTATGTAGATTAAACTTGATAGTACCAGCTATATGCAGAGTATGAGTGCTAGGTTTTTCAGCTGGATGAAATTTCCTTGTAGTGTGGTAATGGGAAAAGCATTAAGGAAGGTTTTTTCAACTTGACAATATTTTGAATGATAAAAATTATGAGTCATTGCCACATGAAAATTAGTATTTTAAGGGTATGCTTGATTCTAAGATGCATGATAGTTACAAATTTGTTGATGATATTGTACATGTTGAGTTATTGAGATATGATAACATGTTTAATTAGGCATATTGCAGTGAGATGTGATGAAAACTTTGTCTACGACAGAGGAAAGAAAAGGCCTACAGTTTTGGTGGCCTTGGGCCATCAAATATGGTTTGACTTGTCAAGCCAAAGCAATGTTGGGCAGAGATGACCTTTTGACTCTATTGCCCAATGGAGAAGGCACCTACTCTTCTTCTCTAGAGGATCTAAATTCTCACTCTGTTTGTTGAGGAACAAGCATCTCTAGAAAGAGCCACTGATGGCACTTTGGAATTTTGCAAAATCTAAAGTGCTCATATTAAAACCTTAAGAATTTTTACCTAAAATATTTGTTACATCATATGTAGGTTTCTTATATGAGGCTTAGGGTTTTGTTCATTCTTGCTTAACATTCTATTTTTTTGTTAGCTATGTAGTGCCTTTTTCCGGTTATAAAAAAAATTCATGTTTATTAATGTCATCATGTGATTGACCCTTCTTGTGTCTAGGTCTGTATCGCCAATCTCTTATAGGGTTAGGGAAAGGATTTTTTGACCTTTATATCCTTTGTATTGTGTGATTCAGAGGTCTTGAGCCTACTATTCTCATGTCATCCTAGAGAAGTTCCCCTTTTCAGAACAACTTAAGTACATGTGCTTAGAATGTTTTCACTTAAGTCTCGATGGCCCTCATAACTTTATCACCGATCACTGAATTATTCATAGGAATACACCTTGAATTAGCAATAAGCAATGGAATTATTTTTTCCTTTTGACATCGCTCATCACAAATTATCATAAAAGGATAAAATTCAATCAACGATGATCGATATGATGTAATTTCCTTTATATTGCATGATCGTTGATATGTTTTAAATGTAAAGTCCCACATCAGGAATACATGATGGACCTTATAAATATTGTAAATCCTCTCATCACTAATTGCTTGTAAAATGGATGAGGAGAATTAGTGATGAACGAAGGACTTATGTTATATCGCTCATCTTGAATTCATTTCATAACTTGAGTTCTAAATTAGCGATAACTGATGGGTGTCCTCTAAAAGGTTTTTCTTTCACTAATTTGATATGATCCTATGAGCGATGTCTTTTATGCCATTAATTTTTTGTAGGTGCACATGTCTAAAATCTAGTGCCTCCACAACATCTCTCATCACTGATAGGATCCTAGGTGCAAAGTTTGAATTAGCAATGTGCGGTGGAAGGATGAACGTGACTAAAGATCATCACATGGATATTTACCTCACTGACACAACCAAGTGAGGATGAAGTAAATCAGCAACAAGAGATGACCATTAATGAAAAGGGAAATGCGGTAGGATCTTGGGGATTCTGCATAAAGAAAAAAGGAAAGAAGTGAAAGGGCTAGAGAACCATTCATAAAGTTTTAAAGCAGGATGATCCAAAGGACTGAAAATCATTGCATGGATAACTTCATCATTAATTGCACTCTAAAATTTGGGGATGATCAGTGATGAAGGAAGGAAGCTCGTATAAAAAGAATTTCCCTCTAAGAAAAATTGATCCTATGTACTTCACTGATATTAATGAAAAGCATGAATTAGGTTGGCGATACATGGTAATTGTTAGATCACATATGATTAATCAAGGTTAGAGAGGAACATGGCAGCATTTGAGATAGCATTGTCATTTTCAAGGACTAAGTTGATAATGGTTGAAAAATGATGGTCATGGCCACCTTAGATGAATTTTTAAATTCTCTAAGATGAATGGTCCAGATTCAAAGCTAAACTTATAAGTTACCAATTCACTCGCACAAGCAGTTCTGAATCATTAATTCTGCATGCTCAAATTTTCTATTCAATGTAGGTTGATCGTTGTTTATTCACACTATCTTTTCAGTCTGTAGTGTGTGTGAGGTAAAGTGTTAAGTGGGGTAAAAGGTTGTTGGTTTATCTTGAGTTGAATTTTCTCATCCTAAGTAATTTGGTATGAAATTGGGTTCTCTGGTCTATTTAGTAATTTTTTTGCTTGAACTAGTTGTGATTATTGCGATTGGGGTGTTTCTCATGTGGGTCTTAAGTCAAAAATCCTTTTAATTATCACTCTACTAGTTCTAACAAAATGCGAAAAGATGGTGGAAAATTTCCACTTGTTAGGAGGTCTAGCTGGCTAAGTGTGTTTCAATGCCATGAAGACATGACTGAGTAGGAAGCCATAGTTTCCCCTAAGATTTCAAAGGGTAAAAGGAGGGCTAGAGGCCATAAGAAGAAATCAATTGTGTAGAGTACTTACCGCATGAGGAATAAGACTCTTCTAGGAGAAGCGGTCGAATTCTAAGGCAAGGAACTGGCACAACCCGTGAAGAAGGCCAAGAAAAAAAGAAGAGCCACATGAACTGCTTGGGAAATCACAATTCTCCTATTGTGCTTTTTGATACTCCTTTGGATGCTAAAGTTGATACTCACTCAGACTATGGCCAGTACATTTGTTCTTTATTTCCATATGGGAGCTCTAATGATGATGTACTGGTAATCTCTCTAATTTCATTGAGGACAAGGAGCAGTTGGGCATTTTCAGATGTGGAAGTCTTCGAGAAGATATGAATGAAATTTCTTTTATTTCAAACAACAAATGCTATGACAACGACCACTAGTATCCTGCACATGTTTTTTTCCTTTTCTCCCTCCCTGTTCTGAAATGATTTCATATGAAACCGCCTAGGAGTTCTTTGAGGAGCCAGTTAGAATTAGGTTTTTGAAATGAACTCAAATGAAAGTGAAATTCTAATCAGTCAGGTGCTTGTTGCTCCCTTGTTTATCTAAAGGGGATTTCATGGCTGAAAGAATAGAGTTCAAAATTTTGAGTCTAGACATTGTCATAGTAAATACTATGCTCTAAAAGTAGAATAGAATGTAAATGGATACTCTAGTAGATATATCAGAGGAAAATTTAAGATGAAATTTATACTATATACAAATCTTAAATATTGTTTTACAAAGAAATATCAGAAATGAAGAAGAATTTTAGTTTTGAAATGTTGCTCTCAAATGTATTTTCTTCCAAGTTATGAATGAAGATTGTTAATGACAATTTCATTTGTCTTTTTTTTCATTTGCACAAAATGGGTGAATTTGTTTTATGCTTCAGTTCAATGAATTGATTAAACGCTAAAATAAGCTCATTAGTTTTTGATAAAAGGATATAGGATTTAGTAAGGAAGTGATATTTTGCAGACATAGTGAGTTAGATGTTACAAAGTGACATTCTAATAGTTAATTAATTTCTAAAGTTCAGTCAAAATTGTATTACTGATTCATTACAAGTTATAACTCTTTTTCTCCCTTGGATAAGGTACTGATGGTTTTATTATTTTATCTTGTCATCAGTTGACCCAGTATTGAATTGGTCTTAGGATTCAAGATGAAGAATGATTCACAAAATATTTTAAACTACAACATCCCAACTCAAAGTATGTAAATGATCTCCTTGAAATAAGTAACACTTATATCTGAGGTTAGTTGAGTGTTTGATAAGGTGATTTTCATGAAATAGTGCATATGTGTGAAGAAATACTCTTGACCTAAAGTGAGATATTATGAGTATGCATGGGATTAACCTCCCTGAGTTTCACAGAGCCCGAAGAGAAGAAGTGAAGTACTAATTACTTTACTTAGGTGTTGGCCAATCCTCAACCTAGCTGAAAATTTAGTTGTGGCAAACTCATATGTTAGGATTGATATTAAGTTTGGTTCTAAAAAAATAACGAACATAAATGGCGACTTTGCATCTTTGATGCAAATATCTTGAAGACCATTTGAAAGGAATCAAAACAAAATGAACATCTGGTTCAAATGTTGAAGAAGTTCTAGATCTACAAACTGGTTTATAATAGCCCTAAGGTGACTCTGCTAGAAGAACTCATATAAAGATATCCTTGCTTCAAGAGTTTTCCTCTTGTTGAAGAGGTGGCAACTCTTCTCTACAATTTCTACACATGAAGGTTGTTGTTTTTTATTATAACCTAAAGGTGCTCTATTCAAAGTTATAGAAATTGGAGGTGTCAAGGTACATGGTTCTTTGCATATTTTCATTTTGTTGAAACTGTCATATTGAAATACAATTGGTGTTCCACATAAATTTTTTGTCAAAATATTCACAAACTTGCTAGTATGAATGGTTAAAGATAAAGTTGAATATCTTAGGATTTTCTATCCATTTGTGTTATCATATGTTTCAGTCTTAAGTTACCATCATATTATCAATCATCCTAGTGATTTTACATATAGTCATGGTTATGATTATACATATTACTTAAACCCTAGTTTGCATACATCTATGATTATCAAAGAGAAATAGCCATGCCAAAAGAAACTTGGATGCGTATAGTCTAGAAGCTTTAGAAGTTTGATAACCCTCAGATAGTTGAAACCCCAAAGTACATGAACCTAAGTGTGAACAGGCCTAGGATAAGGCCAAAATGGAAAGCTTTATTCAAAAGAGGAGTTAAGAAGTTGAACAAGAGGCACCTGATGGCTATGCAAACCTAGTTAAGGAATAATCATGCTAGTTCTATTAGTCAAATTGCTGCACCTATTGTCAATTCATTTGATTCATTATGTGACCAACTAGACTTGCCATGGATTGATTAAAAGGTTAAAAGTATGCCATCTCGAGTGTATAAGAAGATGCCTAGGTTTAACTAGAATAATATGCGTGAAGGAGACGCACATGTCCAAAGTTTCTATAAATTCATGGTGATACATTCATTTGGAGATTAGGATATGTGGATGATATTTTTTGTTAGATCTCTTGAAGCTAAAGCTAGGGATTGGTACTTAAGTTTTCCTGAGAAGTCTTTTCCCTGCTTGGATAAACTTGTGGATGCTTATAGAGAAGAATTTGTAAAAGAACCTTCTGATCTTGTCATAAAGTTAAAATAGCTTAAGAACCATGATGATGAGTCAAGCATTGCTTTTAGTCACAAATTTTTTGTTTCTCTTGCACTAATCCCTGAAAGTTCCAGACCTAGTACACTAGATTGCATTCATATGTATTTTGAAGCTTTTGAGGAGGGATCTAGTGTGTTGTTGAAGGATTTCACAAGATTGAATACGCAAATGGCCTACACATGTTTAGATAATATGGAGAAAGTGAGGAATGAATATGTGCAAGATCTGTTGTCTTCAATTGTGGATAAACATGTTGATGAAAACAACAACGACATGGATACAAATGATAAAATATCTCCAATTTTAGACATAAATAAGTGCATGCTTAATAAGGAAGAAGTTAAGAGCGCTACAATGTTAACCATTGATGTTTGTAATAGTGAAAATGCTTGTCTTTACTTTCAAGAAGATATAAATGACCAACTCAATGATGAAACCCAGTCCATGAAGTTTCTAGATTCTGATGATGGTAATATATTGGTATGTCTTGACTTACAACTTGATAAAGAATGTATTTCTATTGGAGGTCAAGAGAAAGAAGTGGTTGAAAGAATGGATCAGAACCGTCATCTATTAAATAGTGAACAAATTTCAAATCTGTTAACCACTAAATATAAAAAATGTGCACATATGAGTAACCCTCAATTATTGTGTAATACTCATATTGATTTTTACAATGATGACAGTCTTTATTATGCAAGATATGAAACATGGGTATCTAATATTTGTTCTAGCTATGAACCGGTTGGTCAACATGATGGTAATGTGGATAAAGGAAAGCAACCATTTGATGCACTAATGCATTACATGATGAGCTTGAAAGTGTGCAAACTGATGCAAGTTCAGGAACTTGTGTTGATGAGTTGAGAACAAAAAATAACCATGAAGTTTATATATCTAATAAACCAAATTGCAAAAATTTTAATGCAAATTTGGATAAGTATCTATTTTTTGATGAGTCTAGTTATGAATTTTTTTATATGGATATGGGGCTGATTCCAAAGAAAAAATAGATTACCTTTTTGAACTAGAATTGATCACTTTTGAACAAGCTATGAATATTGAAGATGTTATAATGTTACGTTCAAAAGGCTTCAAAGTGAGTAAGAATGAGAATAGGGTAGAGATTCTTGGTAATTATCTACACCAGTATGTTGAGGCATAGTTATAGTGTGTCCCAATGTATGAGTGTATCTCTTTACATACACTTGGAGATAATTTGTGTGATATGCACAATATGTTAATTGATTCTTATAATTGTTTCACCTTTGATGTGCAAACTACTATGCAGATTAAACTTGATAGTACCAGCTATATGGCAAAGTATGAGTGCCAAGTTTTTTAGCTGGATGAAATTTCCTTGTAGTGTGGTAATGGGAAAAACATTAAGGAAGGTTGTTTTCAACTTGACAATATTTTGAATGATAAAACTTATGAGTCATTGCCACATGAAAATAAATATTTTAAGCGTATCCTTGATTCTAAGATGCGTGATAGTTACAAAGTTGTTGATGATATTGTACATGCTGAGTTATTGAGAGATGATAGCATGTTTAATCAGGCATATTGTAGTGATGTTTTTAGATTGGATTCAGTGAGATGTGATGAAAAATTTGTCTATGACAGAGGTAAGAAAAGGCCTACAATTTTGGTGGCCTTGGTCCATCAGATATGGTTTGAATTTTCAAGCCAAAGTAGTGGGAGGCAGAGATGACCTTTTGAATCTATTACCCAATGGAGTAGGCACCTAGTCTTCTTCTCCAGAGGATCTGAATTCTCATTTTGTTCACTAAGGAACAGATGTCTCTAGAAAGAGCCACTGATGGCACTTTCAAATTTTGCACAATCTAAAGTGCTCATATTAAAACCCTAAGAATTTTTACCTAAAATATTTGTTACATCAAATGTAGGGTTCTTATATGATGTTTAGGGTTTTGTTCATTTTTTCTTAACTATCTATTTTGTTGTTAGATGTGTAGTGCCTTTTTTTGGTTAGAAAAAAATTTCATGTTTTTTAATGTCATCAAGTGATTGGCCCTTCTCATGTCTAGGTCTAAATCGCCTGTCTCTTATAGGGTTAGGGAAAGGATCTTTTGACCTTTATATCCTTTGTATTGCGTGATTCAAAAGTCTTGAGCCTACTATTCTCATGTCATCTTAGAGAAGTTCCCCTTTTTACAAAAACTTAAGTACAGGTGCTCAAAACATTTTCACTTAAGTCTTGATGACCCTCATAACTTTATCACTGATCACTGATTTATTCATAGGAATACACCTTGAATTAGCGATAAGAGATGGAATGATGTTTTCCTTTTGACATCGCTCATCGCTAATGGCTTTTGAGTTTGCAAATTTGTAATCGCGATGAGTGATGCTTCTAGTCTTGTGTTCTTATTGCTCATCATGGATGGTCATGAAAAGATAAACTTGAATTAGCGATGAGTGATATGATGTAATTTCCTTTATATCACGTGATCACTGATATGTTTTAAATGTAAAGTACCATATCAGCGATATGTGATGGACCTTATAAATATTGTAAATCCTCTCATCGCTAATTGCTTGCAAAATATATTAGGAGAATTAGTGATGAACAAAGGCCTTATGTTATATCACTCATCTTGAATTTATTTCAGAACTTGAGTTTTTAATTAGTGATAAGCAATGGGTGTCCTCTAAAAGTTTTTTCTTTTGCTAATTTGATATGATCCTATGAGCGATTTCTTTTGCACCATTTATTTTATGTAGGTGCACATGTCTAAAATCTAGTGCCTCTACAACATCTCTCGTCGCCGATAGGATCCTAGGCAGAAATTTTGAATTAGCAATATGTGATGGAAGGATGAATGTGACCAAAGGTTAGGCCGCAAAACTAGGGGCTAAAGATCATCGCATAGATGTTTACCTCACTAATGCAACTAGGCGAGGATGAAGAAAATCAGTGACAAGTGATGACCATTAATGAAAAGCGCAACATGGCAGGATCCTAGGAATTCTGCATAAAGTAAAAATGAAAGAAGCGAAAGGACTGGAGAACTGTTGATAAAGTTTTATAGCAGGATGATCCATTGTACTAAAAATCATCACATGAATAACTTCATCGCTAATTGCACTCTAAAATTTGGGGATGATCAATGATGAAGCAATGAAGGGTATAAAAAAAGTTTCTCTCCAAGAAAAACTAGTCCTATGTACTTTGCCGATATTAATGAAAAGCATGAATTAGGTTGGCAATACATTCTAATTTTCATATCACATATGATTAATCAAGGTTAGAGAGGAATGTGGCAGTATTTGAGATAACATCATCATTTTCAAGGAACAAGTTGATAATGGTGGAAAAACAATGCTCATGGCCACCTTAGATGAAATTTTAATTGCTCTATGATGAACAATCCAGATTCAAAGCCAAACTGATAAGTTACCAATATGCTCACATAAGGAGTTCTAAATCATTAATTCTGCATGCTCAAATTTTCTATTTAATCCAAGTTGATCACTTTTTATTCAAAGTATCTTTTTAGTCTGTAGTGTGAAGCGGGGTAAAAGGTTGTTGGTTTGTCTTGAGTTGAATTTTCTCATCCTGAGTAAGTTGGAATGAAATTGGGTTCTATGGTCTATTTAGGAATTCTATTGCTTGAACTAGTTGTGATTACTAGGGTTGGGGTGTTTTTCCTGTGGGTCTTCAGCCAAAAATACTTTTAATTATCACTTTGCTAGTTCTAAAATTTTTGGAAAAATTGGTGCAACAATTTAACCTGTTAGGAGGTCTAGCCAGCTAAGTGTGTTTGAATGCCATGAAGACATGACTGAGTAGGAAGCCATGGTTTCCCCTAAGATTTCCAAGTGTAAAAGGAGGGATAGAGGCCATAAGAAGAAATCAATTGTGCAGAGTACTTACCCCTTGAGGAATAGGACCCTTCCAGGAGAAGCAGTTGAATTCAAAGGAAAGGAATTGGCGTAGCCAGTGAAGAAGGCCAGGAAAAACAGAAGAGCCACAAGACTCACTTGGGAAAACACAATTCTCCTACTCTAATTTTTGATACTCCTTCAGATGTTGAAGCTGATACTGACTCAGACTATTGCTAGTACATCCATTCTCTAGTGCCATATGGGAGCTCTGATGATGACATACTAGTAATCCTCCAATTTCATCAAGGACAAGGAGTGGTCGGGCATTTTTGGATGCTGATGACTCTGAATAGGGTGATTGCCTCGTTTTAGTTTTTATGACACCATAGTATTTGAGTAGGAGGTATTTGTTTTCATGTGTCCATGATTCGTCTTTTGCTTTCCCATGCTGATGTGGAAGTCTACGAGAAGATATGAATGGAATCTTTATTGTTTCAAACAATGAATGCTATGACAACAACCACTGGTATCCTGCACATGTTTTTTTCCTTTTCTCCTCCCCTGTTCTCAAATGATTGCATATGAAAACACCTGGGAGTTCTTCAAGGAGTCAGTTAGAATTAGGTTTTTGAAATGAACTCAAATGAAAGTGAAATTGTAATTCAGTCAAGTGCTTGTTGCTCCCCTGTTTATATAAAGGGAATTTCATGTCTAAAAGAAGATAGTTCAAAATTTTGAGTCTAGACATGATCATAGTTAATAATATTCTCTAAAAGTAGAATAGAATGTAAATGGATACTCTAGTATATATATCAGAGGAAAATTTAAGATGAAAGTTATACTGTATACGAATCTTAAATATGGTTTTACGAAGAAATATTAGAAATGAAGAAGAATTTTAGTTTGAAAATGTTGCTCTCCTATGCATTATCTTCCAAGTTATGAATGAAGATTGTTAATGACAATTTTGTTTGTCTTTTTTTCATTTGCACAGAATGGGTGAATTTGTTTTATGCTTTAGTTCAATGAATTGATTAAACACTAAAATAAGCTCATTAGTTTGTGAGAAAAGGATATAGGATTTAGTAAGGAAGTGATATTTTCCAGACATAGTGAGTTAGATGTTACAAAGTGACATTCTAATAGTGAATTAATTTCTGAAGTTCAATCAGAATTTTATTACCAATTGATTACAAGTTATAACTCTTTTTCTCCCTTGGTTAAGGCATTAATTGTTTTATTAGTTTATCTTGTGATCAGTTGAGCCAGTATTGAATTGGGCCTAGGATTCAAGATGAAGAATGATTCACAAAATATTTTAAAATACAACATCCCAACTCTAAGTATGTAAATGCACTCCTTGAAATAAGTAACACTTCTATCTGAGGTTTGTCGAGCCTTTGATAAGGTGATTTTCATGAAATAGTCCATCTGTGTGAAGAAATACTCTTGACCTAAAGTGATATATTATGAGTATGCATGGGATTACCCTTTTTGGGTTTTATAGAGCCCAAAGAGAAGAAGTGAATTACTAATTACTTTTCTTAGGTGTTGGCCAATCCTCAACCTAGTTGATAATTGAGTTGTGGAAAACTCATAGGTTAGGATTGAGATTAAGTTTGGTTCTCAAAAAATAACCAACATAAACCACTTATAATATAGATAATGAAGCAAGAATAACATAGAAAAAAATAGAATACTAAATATTAGACTTAAAACATATATTTGTTGGCTCTAGGAAAATTTATCGCCAACAATTCATCGTCAACAATTCACCATGGGAAAATTCACCACCATGACAAATTCACCACCAAGTAAAATTCACCGCCAGCAATTCACCGAAGTGGAAAATTAACCGCCATTAAAGAATAATTTGATTTATGATAGTAAAAATATATATTTTATTTTCAATATATTTTCTGATAATAAAAATAAAAAATAAACTGATTAACTTAATTTTAATATCATAAATAAACACATGGAAAAATATATATTTTTAATATTTGTGCAAAGAAACACATGGAAAAATAAAAAAATTGTATATATAATAATGTATATAAAATAAAATAAAATCATTGTTTCATGATACAATATTGTATAGTATATATTTTTTAAAATATTTTTTTATGTTCATTGTATAAAATAAAGGAACGCACTGAAAAATAATGAAGTAGAAATTAAAAATAATTTATTTTTCCTTTAACTTTTTATGAAAATTAGTGCATAATTTTCATGTCAAAATAAACATAAAAAATATATTTTTAAACAAATTGTATTCTAAGGCAAGTGAAAATTATTTAAAAAGAAAAAATTCAAAGTTTTCAAAATATATATTAAAAAACATTAATGCAGTTAATTTTCTGCTTTGGTGAATTGTTGGGGGTGAATTTTACTTGGCGGTGAATTTTCTCACGATGAATTTGTCATGTCGGTGAATTTTCCCATAGTGAATTGCTGGCGGTGAATTTTCCATTGGTGAATTGCTGGTGATGAATTTTCCGTATGCCATATTTGTTATAGTTTTATCTTTAAGGTTTAGTTTTTTTACCTTAAAACTTTAAAAATCATTTCTATATTATCTTAATGTCATCCCCTTTTTCTCATAATAATTATCCACCTCTTATGTTATATATGAATTTGTAATTTATATATATGACTTGAAAAATTACACCATACCACTTATGTACCCTCAAATCATATCTTCTAACAAAAATCTACATCTTAATCATTTGATTATTAAATATTTGATAAGTTACCCTTACATACATGAAAACCCCTACACTTGTAAATCATCATTACAACTTGATATTGATTGGGAAACCACTTACAATATAAATAATCATGTAAGAATAACATAGAAAAAATTAGAATATTAAAGATTAGAATTAAAACATATATGAGTTATAGATTGATCTTTTTAAGGTTCAGCATTTTATCTTATAAACTCAAATTACATTTTTATATTCTCTTAATGTAGTCCACATTTTTCATAAAAATTATTCCACTCTTATGTTATCACCATTACAAATTTATATCAATGGAGCAACCACTTACAATATAAATGATGATGAAAAATTAGCATAGAAAATAATAGCATATCAAAGATTAGAGTTGAAACATATATTTGTTACAAATTGATCTTTAAGGTTGAGTATTTTATCTTATAAATTTAAATTAAATTTCTATATACTCTTAATGTCATGCACCTTTTTTTATAAAGGTTATCCACCTTTTATTATATATATGAACTTATAATTTATATACATATGTATTTAAATAATTAAAATTTCACGTATGTCCTCAAAGCATGGTTTCTCACATAAATATACATCTTAATCATTTGATTATTAAATATTTGAAAATTCACTGTAATATAAATGGCAACCCCTACAATTGTAAATCACCTTTGCAACTTTATATTGATGTGGAAACTAAATACAATATAAATAATGAATAAAGAATAACATAAAAAAACTAGAATATTAAAGACTAAACTTAAAACATGTATTTTTATATATGAATTTAAATAATTAATATATCACTTATTTTCCCTCAAATCGTAGCTTCTAACCCAAATCTACATATTAATCATTTGATTATTAAATATTTGATAAGTCATCCTTGGGGGAAAGGATAACTAGTTTTGGGAGGTGTGTATTCTCTTTAAGGATCCCCTCTTCATCTCTTATTTCCTTAAAATGCCAACATAGAAAGTATGTTGGCATTTTAAGGGGGGACATATTACCCATATCCATTTCATAAACGTCTTATGATATTTGGCTTATTAAAATACCCCTTTGGTGGTGTTGTTTATAGTCCCCCCTGAGGCATGGTTATTAAGTCATCCCTCGTGACGTTAAACAAAAATGTGTACCCCTTGAGGTGACTTTTGTCCCTTGCAATATTAAACTATTTCGTGTAATGTTAAAATTTTGTGCACTCCTTGAAGCGTGATTGGAAATATAGTCCATGGATTTGGAATAATGCAACTTGATGATTCATGTGCTTGAGCAACATTTTAACATGGCCACCTAGCATAACACAACTTGCTTGCTAATGGATCCATGTGTTTGATAAGTGATCTTGGATCCTTATAATAGCACCATTTAGTTTAAGCAACACATTTGACAGATGATTAAATTGGTATTTGACACAAATTTAAGATTGAAGTATATTTACCTTATCAATTTGAATCATTTTTAGTACAAACCCTTATGTTTATGTCTTATTGTGTTTTCATTGTTTGTCTTATATTTTCTATGTGTCTACTTCACATTTTTGGTGTGTATACTTTGTGTATTCCATGTGTTGTGCTTGAT
This sequence comes from Sequoia sempervirens, assembly GCA_007258455.2. Lineage (NCBI taxonomy): Eukaryota > Viridiplantae > Streptophyta > Pinopsida > Cupressales > Cupressaceae > Sequoia > Sequoia sempervirens. Next base: position 35,050 of record VDFB02006208.1, on the reverse strand, counting down.
TTATGGATGTTATTTGTATGCATCCTATCTTAACATTGTGACATGATGAGATCCTAAGTTGGGGGCTTCAACACCCCTCAACTTGGTGTGATCTTGTATCTTTGGAATTTTTATTCGTTTCATGTGAGCATGAGCATAAGTTCATACTCTCACTAAACTAAGGCTAAATGTAGCATAAAAAATTATCACTTTTGACAATTTCACACTACTTTTTGCTCCCCCTTATGTGGTTGGACCTAATTATGCAACTAATAATTTCCTATTTTAAAATATTTATCAAAAAATTAAAACATGGGAAGTCAAAGTAGGTATTTAATATTTTTCCCCTGACAATTTTTTTTCTTAAAAAGTAGGGATCTAATCTAGGGTGTCGTACACCCTAGACCACTTAGGTTGGCCCCACATTTGAATATGTTAGTTTTGGTAATTTTAATTTCAAATTCAATTTTCAGCCATTGGTATTTGATTTTTCAGAAATTAGAAGAATTACATATAAATACCTAGTTATTTTTACCATTTTAATCCTAAGAAAAATCTATTAGGAAAATTGAAGATCCTAAAATTAGTCAAGGGTAGTTAAAGGAAAAATTATCAAGATTATTGCAATATTTTTGCATTCAAGCATCATGTCAAGTTTTATGTGAGTTTCATTCATGTTATTCATTTTTTTAGCACTAACATTTGTAGGTCTTCAAATGAAATCAAATCAAGCAACAATACAACCTCAAAGGTGATGAGTATGACTTTAGTTCATCAAGAAGATCTGATTTGAGTGGTGAATTACAAAAAAAAATCAATTCATTACATGTTTATCATTTATCCTCTATACCTCAAAAGGATAAGCTCTCTTTTATCATCAACTTTTCCATTGCGGAGATATAAATACTCACACGGGGTTTGACTGAGGTAAGCCCCTATATGGCACAAATGTTCCCTTCTTTTCATGTGTGTAGGTTGCAGATATGAGGTGAATTGGAGGAGGATTGAATTATATTTATTCACTCATGCATGAAAACCCTACAAGTTGACAAGTCACAAAATCTACCTTTTCTCACCAATAGACAAAGTTCGTACAACCAAGCTCAAAGAAAAGAAGCTATAGACTAGTGTCTTGAGGCCTAAATTTTTACACCTAAGAAAGGAAGCACCCAGTCTAGGGCATCTTTGCACCCTAGACCAACTAGATCTAGCTTAAATTTGAATGCTAGGTGCATTTTTTTTTTCTCCTCATTTATGAAACTAAAATTTGTTTGTTTATTTCCGGTCTGTCATAATTCATAATAAAACATTGTATTTTCATAGTTAACCTAGTTACATTATTGTATGCATAAAAATATAATCTCTAAGGCCTTCAAAGAATCGAATCCAAGGTTGATTGGCTCACCTTTTAGTTTGCAAGTAAACTTCATACCCTTTCCAATATGAACTCTAATGTTTACTGGAAAAGGTTTGATCCTAGTGATCTAGACATTAGACCTAGGATCCCTTTTTGACTAAAATAGGGACCTAACAGGTCCTAAAAATGAATGTCCAACCATGCAAATCACATTAATAACACACTTAAAATTAAAAAAATCACCATAAAATGACACAAGATATACCTTGGGAAAAACCAAACCTCAAATATATTTCTTATTATATTGAATTCGAAAACACAATTATAGCATATGACAATAGCTTCTCACACACTAACAAGCAACTTTAGAAACACCACATTCATATTTGTTGCATGGAATACATCCAAGTATAAAATAGTACCATATGATCCTTGCACTATCCTCTCACATGATTGCACTACACATCAGACTCCTTGTTGCCTCACTCTATCTCTTAGTCCTCACTCCCTCACTATTTCACTTATTTTTCACACCTCTATCTCTTAACCTTCTTTTATTTCTTATAAATTACTTGAAACCACATATATACCTTTCCTTACCATCCATGTGACCTATTCATCCTCAAGGTGGTGCAAAGCAGTAAAAAACATAAAATAGGTTATGGAATAAAAATAACATACTTATGAATTATAATGGTCCAATGGTGGAGAATATTCACACAATATAACAAATACTTCTCTAATATTCATCACAACCTTCTCAAATATCTATCACTAAGCACAATCCCAAAATAGCCTTTAAGAAACAAAAATAGTTCTAATTGAACATCATTGTCAACCCATAAGCACCTAATTAATAAATCATAGATTTCAACCAATCTAGATCCCCTAAAAATTTCATACTAGAGCAATCAATTATACACAAAATTACTCCTACAAGAACAACACCCAATAACACAATGTGGTTAAATGTGTAAACTTTCCTGATTACAATAATATCAAACATATAACTTACAAGATGAAATCATAGATTTTCCAAATTTCTAAATGCAATATACAAATTTTTCACAAGGCCCCAAGGATGTTTTACATCATGTGAGTATCATAAACTTCCTAAACTTTCATCATCAAGTTGGATTGTATCATCGAATCTTGTAAGTGTTAAATTATATTATAATATAGAATACATTTTATAAGACTAAAAAATAATTAAAGGTGATTTCCTAATGATGCCAATTAACCATATGTTCACTAAAAAATGACCTCACAATGTATCACTTACTTGACCATCTAAGCTTCATGATTGAGACCTACATAATTTTTATGACATATATGACACTACCAATCCTAATAATATTCAAAGTAGGGAAAATATTACATTGTTTGATAATTTTAATTACTCATATTGATGTAGGATCATTTTAAGCCATTATATATACCTAATATATGAATTTGTGGGTTGATGGGTAGCACTTCTTGACCGACCAATAATTACATGTCTATTGTTTTTGTTCAAATGTCACTTCATGCACATCTAAAATGTTGCCTATCATTTTCTTGTATGAATGATGTTTTTCACTTTCTTAATTTATATTATGAAAAGTTAGAACCAATAAAAATTCAAATTTGGTAAGACAAAAATTAGATCGTAAAAAAATGGATTCCCAATATATTTGGTATTGTGAATTTTTTATGTACTATAGATTTTTGACAATTATAAGGAAAGTTAAGTATAGAATGGCCTATTAGCAAAATAAAAGGACAATATCTAATGTATAAATGTAACATATGTTGAGTTTACAATTTTCATGCTTATGCTTACCTTGCACTATATAAAAGAGGCACTAGGAGTTTGAAAGAACATCAATTTGTAGTTGGAATAACACCAATTGAATATTATTGTCTCAATGGTCACCACCAATGTATATAGGCCTTAGTTTCCCTACAAGATGTTCTTCCCAAAGGCCATAGATATCACCTACACACTATAAATGTTGTATTGTCAATGCAATAATATTTAAGCAAGTTGGATGTGTTGAACACAAATTTGAATAGTTGCTAAGAGACACGTCCTTTCACTAAAACATAAAGATATTTAAGAAAATTAAACATTTTATTGTTTAAATTCTAAACAATTTTCAACTGGTGAATGAAAAGATTTAAACTTTTTAATAATAAACGTTTAAAATTATCTATTTATTAAACAATACAGTTTTATAAAAGTTAGTAAAAATTTTACCTCACAAAAAAAAAAGATATTGCTATTTAACACTAACTCTATAAATTTGAATTTAATTAAGAAGGAAAAAATCCTAAAATGAAGAATGAGCAGAGACGAAATTCCAGACTAAAATGTCCCAACACAAAGTTTTCATGGTAGTTGACCGCTTTTGAGCTCGCTGTCCCATGGAACTAACCATGCATAGGAAAGCCGTGAGTTTTATTTTTATCACTGTAAAAGTTGATGTAATGCAAAATCAATATGTCATGAGAAAATTCTTCATTCTTTCATGAGTGTCTAAAATAAATATATGGATTTTCCTTTTGTGTGAGATTCTAGCATATAAATTTTAATGTTTCACTTTCAATCGGAGAGTAACATCTAGTGGGAAGGGGTTCAATTTGGGCCCATGCAATAAATTAGAATTTAAAAGTTGAAAGGTCAAATATATGATTATTAATTCAATTTTGGTCAATAAATATAACAATTATAAATTATGTTTGGACTCTTGTAATGTGTGAAATTAGTCTCATTTAAGGCTTGAGTTAATTGTCCTTTTTTACAAATAAACATGTCACTCACACACTAGTTATTGAATATGAGACAAACATGCCACAATAAGACCAAGATGGAGGGGAAGAGTGCAAGTATGAATTTTTCATCCTTACATTTTAGATCAACTTCAACTCAAATGTGAACTAATATGAGTCATGCATATTAAGGTTACTATAAATCAAGATAAAATGAAATGACATGCACTCACATAAAGGATCTAGATGCAAATAGAGGTTCCATGTGCTCTTCGCAATGTTCATGAATGTTACATCTTAGTATATGCAAACACAAAGTTCCATGAGTTCCATTTGACAAAAAATAGAAAAAAAAATTATAAACAACTACTTGACAATTTGATAATGAAAAACTAAAGTAAAAAGAGAAACATGGTTATAAAAGAGTGTGCACAAGAGCTGACAAATATGATTATAGGGATCTTCCACAAATTTTATAAGCATATTTGTGAAGGAACCTACCCAAGAATATGGATACAATGGATCTTATACAAAGTATAAATATAAAGGAGCTTACATAAAATATGTGTACAAAGGACCCATCACAAAGTATTGTTAAAAATTATCCTACATAATATTATGGCTACAAAGGAGTCATCATAACCATGAGATAGTAACTATAACCATAATCATAAAAGAATGTGAATAATATTATATGACCATTCCAACGTCCAACATACAAAGGATGAGAGGAATTGGAGGAGAGGAGAAATAGTTTAACTTTCAAAAGTTATGATCACCTAAAGCTCAATAATCATGTAATAATATAATGAATAACATTTTTTGACAAGTAACAATAGAAAATGTTTGTATAAAAACATTTATGTAGAGTCAATTAGATGCCCAAAGCATTGATTACAATGTTAACAACAAAGACATAATAACAAAGGTACTAGATAAATTATGTAAGGATGTAAGAATATAAATGAGTCTCAATTTTGGTCCAAAATAGAAAACACAACCAAACATCAAATCTAAAATTACGTAGGTTTGATCGAAGGTGGTTTCAACTAAACATTAATTAAATAGTCAAATTAATATAGATATAAATTTATTTAAAAAATATTAAAGTTATTAATTTATAAAATTAATAATATTATAAAAACATAAACTAATAAATTTATGAAATTAATAACTAGAACAGATATTTAAAATATGTTTATTTAAAATATGTTGAGAGATATCAATCTTCATGTGTATTTGACATATCTATGTTAAAGACATTAAATTTTCATAATCGATATTATTGAACTCCTTGAAAGCTTGTGGATTTAATTACTTTTATATTTTTCTATCAACATTTTGGATCATGCTCTATGATCCATCATTAGGATGAAGTGAGCTAGAGAAGAAAACGAATGAGTAAATAGTGGAGGGGAGTGAGGTGACACATGGATCATGACTTAGGTAGGGGGTTAGAGAAGAAGAGCCATCCTTAAATCTAAAATTATGGGGGAAAATACATAGTCCAAAACAATTAAAGATAAAAGTGACAAAAGAAAAACTTGTTTAAAAGGGAAAAAGCCAATAAATGCAATTGTATATCTTGATTGATTAGAACATTTATTTTTTCAACCATGTAGAGGATAGGTTGAATTGAGGTGTAGGTATAGCATGTACCATTATTTATAATAGGCTCAAAATTAAGGTTGATGATTTCCATGAATTTTTGAGGATCTTATCCTCTACCCTCAATTACATATTTCTAGTATAAAGAAAATGTCCTCATTTTTGCAACTCTTACTTCCTACCTATAATTGTGTGTTGGTGTACTTAGCAAATAATTTTAGATTGTGGCATGTGTAGAAATTCTATAAAATTTTAGACATCTAAATATTTCCATACTCGACCACGCTTGACTTTACCCCATTCCATCTGTTAATTAAAAAAATAGCATTTATTTATTTAATTCATCTTTATCTCACTATTAATTAAATAAATTCAATTAAATCTAAACTTTTCCCCCAAACCTTCCAACTAAATTAATTAATTAATAACTACTTAATTAATTTATCTAGGCTAATTAACCTTCAAATACAATTTTCTTATTATTTAATTCCACCTTACCCTCAATCCTTTTCTACTCAATCCTAACCCTTGAATCCATCTACATGGATTGAGATGTAAACTTGTCACCATGTGACAAGTGTCCTAACCTACCTATCCCACCCTTTTTTCACACATGTGTGAGCATATTTCTCACACATGTGAGACCACCCTACCACTTCCACATGTTATAGACATGTCACTTCCCCAAGCCACCCTACCTCTTACACATGTCATAAACATGTGTCTTTCATGTTCTTCACACGTGTGCTCACACATGTGTTACCACATCTTGCTCTTACACTTCCTTTCCTCTTGTGACACTTGTCACAAGGCTAAACCTCCATCATCTTATTCAATCTTGACCCTCTATTTAGTCAATGCATCTTGGCCATTGATTTACCCCATAAAAAATCTATAAATTGATAATTTTCATTGATTTTGAATCATCTTCATTCATTATATCCTTATGCTATCATTTTCTTGAAGAATCTTCATTCAACATATCCTTATGTTGTCATTTTCTTGAAGAATCATCTACCTTTATCATATCCTTATGATGTCGTTTTATTCAAAAACAATCGTCAATCCCAACATCATGTTGCTGGTATAAACAACCACATTCCTTCCAACTGCAATATCAAAAGGAGCACATCAAGTAGACATGGGTGCATCTACTTTAGCTCAATCCATGAGGTGAGAAAAGTAAAAAGCAAGATAATTGTTCTCTATTTGCATTTATCTTCACATTTATGCCTTTTATCTTTTAAACCATTTTCAAAACCATTAGAGTTGAATGCCACATTTTGTATATGAAATATTTTTGTTGTAATCAAAATTAGTTGATTGACTTTGTATTCATTCTTTTATAAATGTGTGACTCTTGATAGAATATTTTTCCTTACCAATATATAAAATATATCATATTATATATTCTATAATATATGACATATAGATATAATTTATTATTTAATTATTTTAAAACAAAATAAACAAACAAAAATAATAAAAAAGAAAAAGATAGATATGATGAAGGTCTTTCTCCCACAAAAAAGAAAAGAAAAGAAAAAATCATAAAACAACTATATTATTTAGAAGAAAATAAACTAATATTATTCCTCTATCGTAAAGCTATCTCCATAATACCCTAAACCTTAAACACTAATGAAAGAACACAAATTAATTGATCTTGTATTTGCAATCACTCGAACCTCGTCACTTTTTTCCTTTTCCCATAACATTATCTATCATTAAGCCAGTAACTCAATTTAACTGAGCCGTAATGTGTAAGCTTATATAATATGAGTTGGCCAAAAGATTTGGGTCCACACTTTTATGCATTTTACAATCATATACATGTCATCAAGTTTTAGTAAATCTTATATGTGTTTGAACTATACCTGAATTTGGTTGTTAATTATGATTAAATTTTGCTCAGACTTGAGTATTTATGTGTTCAGGAGATAAAAATACTTAAATCATGTTTCATATTGAAAAAAAAAAGATTGGATTGTTGTTGTTCTCGCCTTGGGGTAGAAATTACGAAAGATTCCTGTACACATCATAAATTTAGAGTTGTTTTTCATGCGCAACTTCTCACTCAGATTCAATTTTGTTGACATCCGAAAAGGAGGAGGCGCATAATTATTGGAGCCATGTATTTCCTCCTCCTGTTAATCAACAGCAATGGCGTATGGTGCAGCCCGCCTGCTCCGCCAGTCAAATGTGACACCAGCGGTTGCACAGTCAGTAACGCCTACGGAATATTCCCCGACCGATCGACATGCAGAGCTGCAGCAGCTGTTTTTCCTTCGTCGGAAGAAGAGCTGGTGGAGGCGGTGGCGACGGGCAGCCGGAACAAGCAGAAGATGCGTGTAGTCACGCGGTGGTCGCACTCCATTCCGAAATTGGTGTGCCCGGGTGGGGAGAAGGGGCTAATCATTAGCACCCAGGAGCTGAAGCGCGTGGTTGGCGTGGACGAGGAGTTGATGAGAATCAGCGTGGAGAGCGGAGCGGCATTGGGGGAGATAATAAGCGCGGCTGCAGAGTATAACCTGGCGCTGCCACCGACGCCGTATTGGAAGGGGGTGACCATCGGAGGGCTCCTCTCTACGGGGGCTCATGGCAGCTCCCTCTTTGGGATGGGAAGTGCTGTTCACGACTATGTTGTGGGCATGAGATTGGTGGTTCCCCTCACAGGGGGGAATGCTAATGTTGTGACCCTCAATTCCTCTCACGCCGATCTCGATGCTGCCAAGCTCTCTCTTGGTCTTCTTGGAGTCATCTCTCAGGTATACTTGAAGCCGTATAATTTACGTGAATCAAATAATATATTTAAACTTTAATCATTAGGTCGTTTATCCGAGAGATAACAGAAATGCTTAATCAATCATCAATTTAAATTTTTAATTAAATAAATTCTTATAGTATTATGTGATATTTGTACTTTCGTAAAAATGGCAGGTTAATAATACAGGGATGGCAATTGCAAGTACTTATTATTTTACTTTGTACGTTTTACTATATAGTGGTTTTATTAATATTTTTTAGTTAGAGAAAAATGGATTTTATTTGCTTCTAGCATAAGTTCATTTTTTCTGACATCCCTAAGACAACATATAACTTTTAGAAGATTTGACAAGTGTAGGTAACACTGAAGTTGCAGCCAATGTTCAAAAGGTCTATCACAAACGTGAAAAAGGATGAGGAAGATTTAGAGGAAAACATAGTGGAGTTTGGAAGAACACAGGAATTTGGAGACATGACATGGTTTCCTGAGCAGCGTAAGGTTGTTTATAGAATGGATGGCAGAGTTCCTCTAAATGAATCTGGAGATGGAATCAACGATTTTATTGGCTTTCGCAAAACCTTAACACTAGGCTTGGCCATCACCCGTTCAATAGGTAAAATTTTGCAATCTACTTGCATACATTGTATATTTTTTTATTGAAAATCTAAGTTTATAGTAGTTGGGTTAATGAAATAAAATCTTCCTCATAGTTGAAATATTTCAGAAGAGTTGCAGGAATCTACAATGAATGCCAAGGGAAAATGTGTGACTGCCAGGCTTCAAGTAGAGGCTTTGCAAAGCATGGGTTCAGGCTTCAAGAACAACACTTTGGGGTTCTTCAAATATCCTATTGTAGGTTACCATAACAAGCTCCAAGCAGCCGGGTCATGCCTCGATTCTACAGAAGATTTCCTGCTCACAGCATGTCCATGGGATCCTCGCATTAAGGGTGAATTCTTCCACCAGACCACCTTGAAAATCAGCATGACCAACATTTCAGACTTCATTAGAGACATTAAAAAGCTGAGAGACCTAAATCCCTCTGGTCTCTGCGGGTTGGAGCTCTACAATGGAATTCTCATGCGCTTTGTCAAGGCCTCTAATGCTTATTTGGGAGCAAATGAAGATTCAGTGGACTTAGATTTCACATATTATCGATCTAAGAACCCCATGGTTCCCAGACTCAATGAGGACATGCTTGAAGAGATTGAGCAGATGGGGTTGTTTAAGTATGGAGGCACTCCCCACTGGGGTAAGAACCGCAACATTGCATTTCAGGGAGTATTGAACAAGTATAGGAAAGGGAAGGACTTTTTGAAAGCTATGAAAAAGTATGATCCAGAGGGATTGTTGTCCAATGAGTGGACTGATGGACTACTGGGAATAAGAAAGGAAGGGGTAGTTATGGGTAAGGACGGTTGTGCTTTGGAAGGTCTGTGTTTATGTGCAGAAGACAGGCATTGTGCTCCTCAGAATGGCTATTTTTGTAGGGCAGGAAGAGTGTACACAGATGCTAGAGTCTGTAGATATGAAAAAATAACACCTGATTGCATTCATGTATTAGAACACGACAATGTTAATTTTGTGAGTTTCATGTAGAGAGGACAAATAAATGGGACAGATAATGTTACAAGCAGAGTAATAACTCATTGACATCTGCCATTCCTGTGCATCATCTTTCTCTTCCATTGACATCTGCCATTCATGTGCATCATCTTTCTCTCTTTCATTCTGTACAGTATGTCCGCAGGATTTTCCATCGTTGTGTTCATGCTTAGATTTAGTTTTTTTGGTTCTTGTCCATCACAAGCCCCTATAAATAATTTCTATGATTATATTTGGTGCAGTTGAAGCAGTTAGATAATTGAACCATCAAACACATTGAGTCGTTCATTAGATATGGGATTTGAACAACACTGATGTTGGTGTATTATGTTTGTTTAGACTCCATACGTCCTTCGATGTACTGCACAATGTGGGTGATCTCTGAAAAGAGAATATAAGAGAAAGAAGTATGAAGAACTGTGAAAATTCGTTTTGTAGGTTCTTTGAAAATTGCATAAGAAAATGTGATTATGATGTCATCTGGTTATCTCCTTCTACAGAGAGTAGCTTTCTGTTAAACCCAATAATGATATCTTCCACCCACAAAATTTGGAAGTTAGTGTAATATAAAAAAAATTCCTGGGATGCATTTATCAATATAATTTGAAGTTAATTATATTGACAGTTAAGATAGTTATAATGGCAGTTGTACCAAACATGGTGGTCAGGAAGAACAAACGCATTTCAAGAACGGAGGAAAGAAGAAAGTGGTCAATCCACTTATGAAGGATTGATACACAAATAGAAACGATATAGAATAGGTTCAGATAATCAAGGTAGAAATGGTGCATTTCTCTGAACCATGGAAGGAGATGCAGTCTGAGAATGGTTTGCAAGAAAAATATTTCCTAGATTTTATGGTTAAGGTGTGAGTGGATGGCATAAGAACAAGCAACATAACCTATGGAAATGGTTGTAGGGATGGAAATAATCCATAGACCATACTTTTAGAGAAGGTTAACATTACCTATGAAAGATAGGATCCGCGTACCTATGGGTTATGATGATTTAGTTGATAAAACACAATGAAGTTATGAAACTAGAGTATAGGGCATGTGATCGGAGTTCTATTCGAGCCAATATTTTATTTCCTCACATCGATAAATCCTGCTGCCTCTGATGGGTTAACAAGCTCAAACCAGACCTCAAATTATGCAAATTCTCACTTTAGGAAGAGAAACTGGTGGTTGAAATGCAAGCAAAATTGGGAAATAAGTGGGCACAGATTGCCTTCTATCTTCCTGGCCAAAATTGGTTGACTAGACATTGGAGGAAGAAAAATGATGGCAAACTGCATGATAAGGTTAAAATGTTCTTTTGTAATTGGATATTTTTTTTGGTTTTATGTAGAAGAATAACACGGGTATTTCGTAATCGGATGCATTATAGTTGAAACCAACATTGAATGAGTTTTTTCAAATGAAGCGGGACAATTATAAAGTTTCCTATGTTAGCATTAAGGGGTGTTAGAAAATAGTATTTAACATAGGTTAATTGAATAAAATAAAGATTAGTTGTTAGTTGCTTGTTTGTTTTAGGTGGTTAGGGAGTTAGTTGGTTGGAAGGCTTTATAAAGCCATTGCAATGTAATGGTTTGATGTTGAGTTTTGTTGAATGATGAATTGTTAGATTTGGAGCTTTGTCTCAATTTCCAACAACAAATACATTATAAATAACATTTCATCTTCAAATCAAGTTCCTTAAATAGATATGATTGATAGGATGATTGTGTATCTTCACATATAATGTAGAATTAATGAAACAAATATTGTAGGGGTCAAGTACAACACTTCATTCAACATAATTACAATAGAACTTTGTGGACATATCTCCTAATCACAAATCATTGAAATTTTATTTTTGTTTCTATTAGTTAGCAACCATAAATGTAAATTATGATATTTCTCTATCATGTACATCAACCCTTTTAGAGCTAAATGAGGTTTTAAAAAAAAATAATTTGATTGAGAAAATCAATACATTCAACAATAAATGAATACTTCCATGGAAATGATCAATGATAAATATAAACTTAGTTCTATGATAAAATCTAGTGTCATGCTCATTCAAAATTAGTGACAAAGCATGGTTTCATTTTTACAAGAAAATATTTATTGGACCCTATCATGAGATACATTGTTATTTTTATATGTCTATTATTAAAGATTGAATGAACCTCAATTTTTTTAAATCTACTTTCTTTAATAGGTTAAAGTGATCCTAATTATTGTACCATATTAGTACATGTGGATCAATTCATTAGAAATACAAATTTAAATAAATAATAATTACTATATTTGTTGTAACAACTAGCCAATACTCATTAACAATTTATGACAATTAATGTGTAAATTAAATGTAATTAGAGTCACACAAGTCAAATACTTTGAATATTCCTTTCCCTTTTATAACATTTAAAATGATTCTACAACCATTACCATTAACAAAAATCCATTCACAATACTAAGTATAACAATAAATATCAAACTAAGGGTGCAGAGGATGCAGAGGATGATGGGAAGGTGGATGGACATTGTGTTCCACCTGGGCATGTGTTGCCTCTTGCTCTCGTCGCATGCATTGGTGTTCTCTCAGGGTGGTTGGCATTTTTCATTTGCTTCATAGCGGTGGGTTTTCTCTAGTGTGCTCTCAAGGAACTTTGTGTTGTCTATGGTTGGGGGAGGTAGTCCTTCTGGACCATGCCTATGTTCTGAAAGTTGAGGTTGGGGAGATAGTTTTCTATGGGCTCTTTTCTAAATCTCTTTTTTCCCGTTGCTGCTTGTGGAGTGTGTTTCTTGATGGCCTTCCTCTCTGGTGGCTTCGGCTTTGGTTTGGCTTGCATTCTTCTAAGTGTTCATGGCTTCCTGTTGGGTGGAGAATGTTCTTTGTATAGGGGTCTCCTGTCTTTGCTTGTGTGGTGTTGGGTGTGGTGTTGGGTGTTCTTATTGGGGGCTTGTTGGTGGAGTTTGGTGGCGTTAGCTTAGACCCCGACTTGAAAATAGGGTTGGAAGTGGTTTTGTATTATGGTGCCTCCTCTCCTCTTTCACCTTCTGTTGGCTTTCCCAACTCTCTCTAGCTTTTTTAGGGCTCTTTTGCCTCTATGAGGGTGGTTTTGTTGTTTGGGGTTGTGGTTATTGGGCTGCTTTGAGTGGAGCTATTTGTGGAAAGTTCTTGGCATGTTTTAGACCCTAACCGGGTGTAGGGTTTGAGGTTGTTTTTCACTATCTTGCCAACTTTTTTCTCTCTATGTTTGAAAGTTTGTGTTGCCTTTCCCCTCCTCTTTTTGGACCCTTGGTCTTTTATTTGGTGTAGGTTTCTAGTTCTATGGGGGTGCCTTCTTTGTTTGAGGTGGTGGTTGTTACTTTTCCTCTAGTGGAGTTGTTTGTAGTTAGTTTTTGGTGTGTTACAAACCTTGACTAGCATGCAAGGTTGTAGGTTATTTTTCACTATCTTGTCGGTTTTTTGCTCTCTCTACTTGTAGGCTTTCCTTGCCATAGCCTTTTTTTTTTCAGTCTCCCATGTCTTTTTGTTGTTTTTGTTTCTTGACTGGTTGATGTGGCTGTTGGTCTTGGTTGTTCCCAAGATTCTCTTGGGTTGTCAGTTTTATTTTTTGGGTTCTTTGTTCCTCCCTAATTGGGTCCTTTTTTTGTTGGCTCTGAGTGGTGAGTTTCCTCTCTTGTGGTCGTGGCTCAATTAGGTTATCTTTTCTTAGGCTTTTTTGGTTAGGCTGGCTAGTTTTGTGTTGGAATGTTGGGTCCTTTTGACTGTGATCTAGGTTGGGATTGTGCTGCTCATGCAAGAGTGTCATGTTTTCCTGTCTCTGCTCCAATATTACTCTTTTCCAAAGGAGGTTTTGGTGCTCTCTACTATGGGTGTAGATGCTTCCTGTCATATTTTTTAGCTATGGTCTTCTTTGGAGGTGGAAACTACTTCGGAGGTGAAGGCTTCTTCTATTGAGGTGGAGAGGTGGGTTGTGGATCGGGTGGGAAGGTCTATTTTCTATGGTTTTGGGCTTCACTTCTTCCTCTCCTATAGAGGGTATCCCCTTCCTATTGAGGTGGAGGTCGAGTTGGTGTTGCGTTTTGACTAGTGTGGTGTTTGTGTTGAGAATCTTCAGTCTTTCTATTTGATCCCTAACTCTCCTATTGAGGTGGGGAATTTGGTTACATTGGATTGTGATGGCATGTGGTGTGTTGTTGGTTGGGTGGTTGGGGCTGATGGTTTCCTAATTGTCTCTGGTTGTTCACTGCTAGTTATTGCTAGTAAGGGGTTTGTTGTAGTCTAGCTAATTCAAGCTGATGGTTGCCTGACTATCTCAGGTGGTTCTTGGTTTCAAGCTCTCTTGTAATTCCTGGTTACTTCGAGTTTAAGGTTCCTATCAAAACCTTCTATTTTGAGTAGATCTAGGTAGTCATGTTGTTTCTCTATTGATCTACTATTGGTTCACTCCTGGTTGTCTATGTTGATTCCTTGTGCAACTTGTTCTTCTTTGTGTGGGTTTCAGGTCCCTTTCAAAACCTATCTGTAAATGGTTTCAGGTCCATTCAAAACCTGCTTTTCCCCCTTAATCAAAACAATAAAAATCAAACAATTATATATTACAAATGTAAGTACACACACCTTGAAACTAGATTAATAAAATCACAACAATTTAATTATTGTAGCCATGTTTGTCATAAAAATTCAAAGATATAGTATTGTAAATGAAAAATATAAGCAATTAAGTAAGATTTATCTACTCATTTAAATTAGTAAGAAATAAGATAAACAATATATTATCATCTACATTATAAAATGTCTACCATTATCATTCCATAATTAGAAGAGAAAGAGAGAGTGAGAGAATCATTGAGGTGATATCTACCTTTCCATGAAGTGTCAATTGTTGGATCACAGTTGTGTTCATGGTTTGTCCTTTATGAAAAAATCACTTTCTTGGTTCTCTTGGTCTGACAATCTCAGATTGGATCTTTATGCTTTATCATGATACATATTTGATGACACTTGGCTATTACAGATGGTTAATCATTATGATTCAGGTTCATCTTGATGGGAATTATGGTTCAGTGTTATGAATTCTATTTCTTTGCAAATGATTATGTTTATTTTGGATTGACAGTGTTGATAAGGCTTGGTTCAGGTTATTCAGTCAGAATTCATGGTGACAGGGCACTCTTCAGCTTCAGATTTATGAATTTGTTACTTCACATGTTTAGTTTATTTGATTGCACTTATTGGCACTCATGGGAGAAATTTTTTATCATTTTTTTGGAGTCTTCTATGCTCAAGTCTTAACTCTATTGTCGGCATTCAAAGGAAAGTTCTTATGTTAATTATTTGAAGACTTTTCTCTTTACATATGATATTGTTTTATCATCAGGCATGCTAATGATTTGTGGAGTCGGCATCTTCATGGAAATAACCCTATCGGGTTTCTCTTAGCATATTTCAAATGGTAATATTCATTTGGTCCGACTTATATAAAAGGCCACTCATTTATAATTTTTGGCAACCATCATTTGTTCTAAGTCGACATTCTTTGAAGACCTTTGAATTAGAATTTAGTCTATTTTAATAATCATTATGTGTTGACAACTTGATAGCAAAATCTGAAGGTGATTATGTGGTCGGCTTTTCCTTGGACAGCGAATTCAATCAACTTTTCAGCTGCTCATTATTATGTTTTGATTTAATTGTGGACTTCAAATCTCATTGTGTTTTAACAAAGTCATCGAATGCTTTGTCTTTTGGAAAAGTTAGGGAAAAGTACATTTTATTGTGCTATCCTTTTGGTTGAGTAATAGAACCCTACCCGCCGCCATGAGAATGGTCTCTTCTCTTCTGTGAATATGCTCTTAGTTTTCTCTATCATTACTTTGTGTAACTAAAATAAACTCTTTATGAGAGCTCGGTCAACATATTGGATTCTTTATGTGCATGAAAAGTTTGGTTCGCTTCACTAGCTGAAAGATTGACATTGGTGAAAGAAATTCGTGGGAGTTTCAAATTTGTCAGCTATGGTTGCTGGCTTCAAATTTGACTGGTATTTATTTGATTTTCATGTTGCATTAAATAGGTAGCACATTCATCATTTTATATTTATCTTACAAATGACAGTTATTATTTTTGTTCGAATCTGGAAAAAGAAAAAATGAAAATGGGCTCTCAATTAACCCTGTCAGAAATGCATGCTTTCATTTTAGTTACTGTTGACTGCATTTTGGACATTTTGAAAAATGGATTTATTGTTGGTATTTGGTGTAGATATGGTTCGATTCTCTTCCAATCTAGCCTTGCAGTGATGGTTTATTGTCATTATTTTTTTCCTCTAAAATGAATCTCTGCATTTCAGTTACTTGTGAAGTAAATGATGCCCTGATATATTATTAGTATTCTTGCAACGAGGGTTTATGATTTTCGGTTGATGGGTAGTCATGCTTTTTGTGAAATATGTCAGTATCATTATGGATTTAAATGGACTCATTTCATACGTTACAAAAATGTTGGTTATTTGCATAAAGTTTTTGAAAACAGATTCATTTTGGGTCTTTTTCAAAAATGGGAAATGATATTACTTGTTCATATTTCTCTAATTTCAGATCTAGATTTTGACAAATTCTTGCAGTTTGAAATTGGAGCATTACTTGATTTACTCTTGCCAAAGTTTGAAATGGCCTTCTACACAGGCGTTACACAAGTTTATTCTCCATTTGCTAATCATCTTTCTACTGGTTCAATTTTTTGGAAACAACATGAGGGTTTCAAAATCTATGATATTCTTTAAATCATAAATAATGTTCTTGATATAAAGATAATTATAGTGTTTCATCACTGAGTGTTGATGATGCGATTATGTGATAGTGTAACTTGTTGTTGTATCAAAAAGAAAAAGTGAAAAAGCTCTGTAATACAAAATAAAAATATGATACAGAGCAAATATGTCTCCTTAATTTATGTAATAGTTTAGGGATTCATAGTTTTGAATCTTTAGGGTATTAGATAGATTAAGGGTGTGGGGTTCTATGAGCTTATCTGGAAAATAGAGAAATCCTCTATGTTATTTGTAATTCTGTAATTTGAGAAAGGAGTTGGTGCTCCTTGAAATTGGTGTTTCAAAATGAGGGGTTGGTGGTCCTTGAGTTGGTGCTCAAAAATTAGCCTATAAGGCATTGTTAATAGTGGTTTTCAAATAAGAGCCTAAAAGACAGCAGTTTAGGAGTGGTTTTTCTACCCCAGGAGGGTTTTCCACTCATAAAATCTTGTGTCTCATTGTTCATCTATTGTTTCACTACTTTACTGTGAGAATGCTTTATTGTTCATTGTTTTGTGATTACATTTCTCATTTTAGTTTGTGAATGATTGCATTGAACTCATGAATGTACTTATCATTGATATATTGAGAACAAATATGTGCTATGGTTTATTTTCTGAAAATTGGTAAAATATGTTAAGACACTAATTCACCCCCCCCCTCTCAGTGTCATTTTCACTCCAACAATTGGTATCAGAGCGTAGGGTCCTCTGATAGGTCTAAACCACCTAGGATTGATTCTGGTCTTGGAGTCTGTTTAAAATGTCACATGCTCAAGAAGGTACTTCTATAACTAGAGCTCCATTGTTTGATGGAAAAAATTATGTGTTCTAGAACATCAGAATGGAAGCATATATGGTTTCAATTGATCTTGATGTTTAGAGCATTGTATTAAATGGGTACACTGTACCAGCCACAATACCTATAGATGTTGCTAAGAAAGAGAGATATGAAACTAATTCTAGAGCAAAGCATTCCATCTTGTGTGGTTTAACTAAAGATGTGTTTATTAAAGTCATGCATTGCAAATCTACTCAAGAAATCTGGGAAAAACTTGAAACCATATATCAAGGAAATGAGAAAGTCAAACTGTCAAAAATCATTACTCTCAAACATTAGTTTGAGGAAATGAGAACGAAGGAAGATGAAAAAGTGTCTGAATACTTCCTAAGAATAGATGAAGTTGTCAATGCTATGAAAGGATTAGGAGAAGATATAAAAGAGTTTGATGTGGTTACAAAGGTCATTAGAACCTTAATGACTAAATTTGAATATAAGGTTTCAGCCCTTGAATAAAAGAAACATTTTGATAAGCTTACCTTAGATATTTTGCAGGGAATTCTTACTGCCTATGAAATGAGAACAAGCAAAAACAATTCAATAGGAAAAGAAAATGCCTTTAACATTGAAAAGAAAGAAAAAATTGAGGATAGTGAGTCAAAATTTTTTGATTCTAAAGAATCTCATTTTGTTAGAAAACTTAAAAATGGATTTGAAAAATATAAGGGAAAACTTCCCTTTAAGTGTTTTAACTATGGTAAAATAGGCCACTTTGCTGCAAAGTGCCCCTATGGTGATCAAAATAGTGACAATGAGAAATATGAAAAACAGTCTAAGAAGAAGGCCTATAAACCCAAATGAAAATTCAACTTTAAAAAGAAGAAGAGTCTGTTTAGTAAAGATGAAAAAGACACTGAATGTGAAGATGCATCTATAGAAGAAGATGAAACATTATTCATGGCTGAAATCACTCAGCAAGAAGATACAAACAACAATGATATTGAAGAAGGTGAAGTAGATCTAGAAGGTGAACTGAAATGTGCTTTAAAAGAGATTAGAAAACTCAAAAAGAAAATTCTTTCTCAAGAACAAAATTCTTCTCAATCTCTTGCTCAAGAACAAACTTCAAATCAAGAAATAGTCTCTTTGAAGACTCAGCTTGAAGAAGCTAAGAGAGTTGAGGATTGTCTTTGTGTTGGTATAAGTCATAAAGATCAAGAAATTCAAAGACTTGAACATGAAATTGTTGATATTAGGAAGACCATTGAAAAGTATGAAAGTACTTTAAAACTGAATGACATGCTTAGCAAGTAGAAATTGAACACGGATAAAACTGGTATTGGGTTTGAGAAGGATGAATGTTCTAATAATGATGCAAAGAAAAAAGATGTTGTAAACAAAATTTCTGGATCAAATCACCCTAATTCTGATAAGAATCATGTTCATCCTGCTAAGAATAACCCAACATCATACAACTTCAACCCTTTCTTTTATGGGTATTTCTTTTTCTGCAACAAATTTGGCCATAAAGTGAGCTCTTGCTGGCTTATGAATCCTAGAATACCTAGGTTTGGTCATAAGAAATTCTTTGGTTTTGTTAAACAAGTCAGATACTTTTTGGGGCACTCTGTCAAGCAATGCAAAGTTGATTTGCAAAATAAGCAGCTGAAAACCAAAAAGGTTTAGAAACCTAAGAATATCAAAAACATAGAGCAAACTATGTTAGTCCAAACTACTTTTCTTCCAAGAAAAAAGACTTATGGGTCTTGGATAGTGGTTGTTCTAACCACATGACTGGTGACAAGGATAAATTCATAAAACTTGAAGATTATGTAGGTGGATATGTGAAGTTTGGTGATAATTCTGGTATACAGATTAAAGGTAGAGGTTCACTTCTTTTGAATGAGGACACTCCAATCTACAATGTGTACTATGTGGAAGGTCTAAAGCACAATCTTCTAAGTGTTAGTCAAATTTGTGATAGTGGTCATCATGTTATGTTCATTTCATAGGGATGTGAGATTAAAAACAAGCTTGGAAAGGTTGTTGTAGCTGGAAGAAGGACTAAAGGAAATGTTTGCAATCTTCTTGACACATCAGGTAATGACTGTAATCAAGGTATGTGTCTAATGGGCCATGTTGAAGAAAGCTGGTTATGGCATAAAAGATTCTAAAGGACACATAAATTTTGAAAATCTGGTTAGAATTAGTAAAAATCATAATGTTAGAGGTTTACTAGTCCTTAACAAACCAGAAAGTTATGTGTGCAAAGAATGTTTAAGTGGTAAACAAACTAGAGTCAGTTTCAAAACAAAAGAACATTCTTCTTCAAAACCTTTGCAGCTAGTGCATACAGACTTATGTGGACCAACTAAAATAGGGTCTATTAATGGTGAAAAGTACTTTATGCTATTTGTGGATGATTATACTAGAATGGTTTGGGTCACATTTCTTAAGAACAAATCAGAAGCCTTTGAAAGGTTCAAAATCTTTTGTAAAATGGTTGAAAAAGAATCAAATCTGAAACTCAAATTTCTAAGATCTGACAAAGGAGGTGAGTTCATCTCTCAGGAGTTTATTGATTACTGTGAACAACATGGTATTAAGAGGCAGTATGCTTCCACTAAAACACCTCAAAAAAAGGGGTAGTTGAACGCAAAAATAGGAAAGTAAAAGAAATGGCTAGAACAATGCTAGATGAGGCTAAGCTCCCTGATATGTATTGGAAAGAAGTTGTTCATACAGTTGTATACACCTTGAATAGAGTGAAACTTAGGGTGAAATCCAAATACACCCCCTATGAACGGTGGTATGGAAAAACAACTTTTGTGAAATATTTTAGAATTTTTGGAAGCAAGTGTTTTATCAGGAAAGATGATGATCATCTTGGCAGCTTTCAATCAAAGTGTGATGAGGGTATCTTTTTGGGATACTCAACTCATAGTTGTGAACCCCTTTCCAAACTTGCATAAATAAAACAAACAATCACATTTGTAGATCAAAATGCAAGGTTAGAACAAGAGTTCCCCATAAAATCCATTTGCATTGTTAAAAAATAAGGAAAAAGATGATATAATTGAGCAAATAAAAACAAAGATAACTATCCCTATTCTAAAACAAGACAAACACTTGATCTTTATGGGGGGATTGGTGCTATTGTGGAAAATATCCCTTTCCCAACCCCTTTAGATAAGCTAAATGATGAAATTGCTTTGAATATGATATGGAATGTTAAGAAGATATGTTATGAATTCAAATGACAATGATGCCTTTGTGTATGAGATTGTGGAGTTGTGGAGGATTAGAACAATAGAGATGATCTTTATTTATAGAATAGAATGATATAAGAATGCCAAACATGGAGGACGTGGGACTAAAAACAAGCCAATGAAAAGAGGCCACTTGTCAACTTGTGATGGGTTGGAGGATGAGCACATTTTGGTCAATGTGCCAAAGAGAGGGAGATTTCAAATTTGAATTTGAGAGTCAAATGTTGAGTTTGACTTGTGCAAGGGACATGTAAGAGCCATGTAAGAGCTCATAAATTCTTTGTTGGATGTACATGTCCACTTGTTTTTGAATTCAAACTTGAGGGAATATTCCTCAAAGATGCCATGTTGATGGAAAATGCTGATTTTAATAAGTAAATTAAAATGCTTTATTGGTGCAAGCGGGAAAAGCTAGAGGATGTGACATGCATTAGATTAGATTTAATCAGGATTAGATTAACTTAGATGATGATTAGATGATTTGACCCATTTGACTTGAATATTTTGATTTATTTAAATCAAAAGGGATGGAAGGTGATTTCAAACTTGATTAAATAAAGGTTTGATTTATTTAATCAAGGAGGGTGATGTTAGGATCAAGTTGATTTATTTAATTTAAATTGATGACTTTAGGTGATTGTCCAAATAAACTTGATTTATTTAATTGATGGGCGAATATGAACTAATCAAATGCATTATGCCAATTTTACATGTCTACATTTTTCCCCTCTTTGAAGCAATGTACTCGCTGCGTTGGTTCAAAGAATAAACTTGTCGCGATCAAATTTCAAAAAATTTCTAATTTTTTCGGATGCCCTAGCGGAAAGAAGTACACTAGTACATTGCCCCCTCGAGAGATCGAGCAAAAAGATTCAGTTTGAGGGTCGATCTCATGATAAAGAGGTTCAAAATGGATGGTTATTAATGATGATGTTAATGAGATGGTTTTAAGATGCTTAGAATAACAAATCTATATTATCTTAAACAACTTAAATGATGATATGAGGTGATGATGGATGAGATGAATGATGCAATATGCTATGATTATGCAAATGTATGATTTATGCAGATGCTTAGACTAATAGATCTATATTATGATGATGATGCAAATGCAATGCATGTGAAATGATCGATGTTTCCTATTATGTATGATATCAATGATATGTGGTATGCTAATGGTTTTTGGATGTAGGATGGATGCATGATGGATGCATTGATGATGTTATGTTAGCATAGAGAGAAGAAAGAAGAAATAAGATGATGACAAGAGGATCTAACAAGTCCATGATCTGACAAGACTTTATTAGAGATGATGATTTGCTTAACAAGGATTGGGATTTTTAAAAGGGATACTTACCTTATGTTTGATAACACACATAGATACGATGCATCAAGGTATAAAGAACCAGGATGGTGTTGTACCTAGTGCAATGGACTTTGACTTGAAAAATAGATAGGAGTATTCTTGCTCACACCTGACATACAGAAACCTTGCTAGGACGTACCTAACAAAGAAAGTATTCACCAAGTTATATTATAGAACGTCCAACAAGCACAGTAGACAAAAGGATAATAATCATTGCCCCATTCCTATCTCTCTAAATCCTTCGTTCGGATATCATCGAGAGGTCCTTGGAATGAGCGTAATTAGATAAATCAAAAGAAAAGATCAAGTATGAAAACAAGCCAATGTTCTTCATACCTTGAGCCAAAGGGATGTGTTTTGATAGGATAAGAATCCAAAGTGATATCCAAAATGCTGCCCATTGTCGGAATGATATATCCTAGGACATGCATTGTATAGGATGATGATGGTTTGATAAGTTGATTGATGGGCTGTTGATATAAAGTTGATTGTCATGTTTGTGATTGATCAAGAGTTTGATTTTGCATTTAAAGGTTTGTTGCTTCGATTTTGATCTTGCATTTGAAGTTTGCTTTTGCTAATTTGCTATGATTGTTTCTGTTTGTTTTACCAAAGGATGAAGGTGATGATCAGTTTATTATGGATGATTGATTATTACGGGTGAAAGCAAGACGAGATAGATGGATTTTTTCAAATATTTGGATGTTTTTGACGTTTTGCAATGTTTTGAGGCTATTTTTGGTATTTTTGAATTTTTCAAATGTTTTGATTTTTTATTTTTCAAATATTTTGGGATTTTGTGTTTTTTTGAATGTTTTTGGATTTTGATGTTTTTGAATGTTTTTGGATTTTGATGTCTCGGGGGCTGATCAAAGATTAGCCTTGCCTACGTTTAAGCTCAGAAACGATGTAGTTCAGATTCCAATGTTTTTGATGTTTTTCTAACTTTTTGAGTGTTTTTTGGATTTTTCGCATGATTTTGACGATTTGGATATGGACATGATATTAGTGATCTGTTTGGGATTTTGTTGAAGACCAAGCTAAGGTTGATTGATCGAATTGATGGATTGATGATGATGATAACATTGTTGAGGATGCACAACAATGCAAGGATTTGATTGATCAGGATTGATGATGATAACATTGTTGAGGATGCACAAAAATGCAAGGATTGATTGATCAAGATTGATGATAACATTGTTGAGGATGGACAACAATGCAAGGATAGTGTTAAGCAACACAAGGATGTCCCGAGATGATTTTTTTATTGGATTTGATTGATAATGATTGATGAAGCTTGATTTGGAACAAAAGTTGTTCGAATGATTTGATGTGACATTTGAAGTGCAACTTAGATGCAACTGATAGTGATTACTTGGATTGATGTTCGATGAAAGATGAAGACTGATAAGGAATTTCTTCTCATCTAAATATGCCATGGGCTAGTGATTCATATTTTGGATTATAGATGCTTGACCAATTTGATTTCACATTTGTCAATGTTCGTTTCACCACATAAGTTGGAGGATATAAATCAAGATTTATTCCTGAAGCGAGATGCAAATGTCTACCCCCAGTGTCTAGCAATGTATGGATGGATGGATATGGTAAGCATGCAAAGGATGCCAAGAATTATCTTATGATAAGATAAGGTGTTCAGATAAAGAATGCTCATTGGATAATGCTTCATAGCTCAGATAATGTTGGGTAGGATAGGATCAGTGAAAATGACCTATGTCAAGATGTTTACCATAAGCAAGCATAAAGTGTGCACCAAACTTTTTCAAGATCAAGATGACTTGGACTATGGATGCAGATGGATAAATATGGATTGGATAATTGGTTCATGGATGAAATGGATTTATTATGGTTGAGATGGATGGAATGCTAGATTTATTACGGATGGGATGAGATGCTTTCACCTGAACTAGTGCACGTAGATGCTCGATTCTACACATGATGCTTGTTTTATAGGTTTTCATCATGGTACCTTACCAAATCACCGCCCCTATAGTTTTCACTAGAGGATGATTTTTTCTCTTTACTATTTTCAATCCTTTTTCTGATTTTTTTTGGATTTTCATATTTTTTGCTTTTAAATTTTTTTTGAAAGATTTTAAGCTCATGTTGAATCACAAGGTGTTGCTGATGTAGATGCCCCTTTCATAATTTACCAATGATATCCTGCTTGAAGAAGTTGCTTTTCTAAGATACGTGCACTTGAATGCAACTTTTGGGATTCTTGATCTGCTTTATTGATATCAGGGTTAACTTTGTCTTTGTGCGCACATTGCGATAGAGTGCCTTCAGAATCCTTATGATGAAGGGTCGTTGCCAATACATGGTCAATTTGAGAATTGGATATCATGCGTGGAGGTGTGGATGGAGTGTGGTTAGGGATAGAAGATGGATTGGTTGACAGTTTGGAACCTTTGACTCTCCAAATTTGGGAATATGAGCAATGATGAGTGGATATGGAAGTGTGCACGGAATTAGGACCAACTGCTTGATACACTTTGTACATCACTTGAAAATCCTAATTTTTCTTTTTTGGACATCCTTGATGGATACTTTTCCCTTTTTTATTTTTCCCCATAGTTTCTTTGACTGATGGAGTTTGATAGGGATGATCTTTCTTTATATTCTTTGGTATCCATTTGTATTTGATTTGTCCATTATGCTTTCCAACTTGTTTTTCTTTGATAATGCTCTTCGTAATTTGATTCAATTCTTTCTTTCAAAGTTGGTCCCAATTCATTGATGGGGTAATGGGTGGATGAAGATTCATGACGTGGCTGGTTGTAGTATTGACACTAGTTTCATCATAAGGACTCTTCATGCTCCCTATGTAGACATTTACTTGAGACATAGTTTCCCCCAGTATTGTGGAAGTAGTACCTTCATGCTTTGATTCTGCCTATTCCGAGAGCTCTTGTCTAGAATGCATTCTTTGATAAATGACCACTATAGATGATATTTCGATTGGATGTTCTACTGACTTTGGAATATACTGTTCTATCTAACCTATTTCCTTGAGTGGATAATGTTGGATATCTTTATTTATGATGCCCTCAGTCTGTATTTGGGATATATCTGATCCTGATGTTGATAACTCGGTTTGACTATAGGAATCAATAACCTGCTCTTTTTGTGTAATAATATCAGGAGTAAAGGAATCATGTTCTGAATGAAGATCATCTACGTTTCCATCTATAGAAACATCTCATGGGTAGATGGAGGAGTATGTGCTACATGGATATGATCTTCTTGCATAGATAGGAGAGTGTCCATTAGATTATTGTAGTATCTTGAAGATACAAATTCTTGATCTTGAATGATTTCGGAGTTGCTTTCAACATGCTTTGGATCAAGTTCTCGACATGGGTCAGTTTCAAAGGATGGATGGCTTACAAAGGGTTCTTGGATGTCGTCATTAGTCATGGTAAGTGGTTCAATATTCTCAAGTGTCGAGTTCAGGGTTGCTTCAGTATCTGTAACCGTGAGGTTGAAGGATGTCAATATGTCTTGGAAAGGACCATTGCTAGACTTTTGTGAAGGATTTTGATCATGCTTTGGAATAAATTCTTGAGATATGTCCTCTAACTCATAAGGCAATGTAGAGACATTTTCAATATCATCATTGGTCAATGGATCATGCATTATGTTGATAGGATCAAATAATCCTAACACTCCTTGAAATAGATCACTAAAAAGTGGCTCTTGATGTATGGTGAGTTCATCATCGGGTGGGGTAAAAACATCTTCACTATGTTCCTTAATTGAGAGATCTTGAACATTGTTTTCAAAAATTTTGGCAGAGAGATTGTGAATGTCTTTAGCCATAGGGTCAAGTGATGTTGACATTTCTTGAATTGGATCATTGTCGAGTATTGTTGGTGGATTTTGATCATGATTGAAAAGTGACTCTTGACCTATGTTGATTTGATATTTGAATGAGATAGAAACATCTTCAATGTGCTCTTTGATGGATAGATCTTGATCATTGCTTTCATCAATTGTGGTGGGGAGATTGTCAGTGCTATCACAAGTGGTTGAGATACACTTGGAGCGATCATGGTAGTGAGGGGTTGAGATATGATGGGTGTGATAGGGGTGGTTGGAGTGATCGAGGTGATAGGAATGGTCAGAATGACTGAGGCGATAGGTCCTTGGGAGACTATATTTTTATTTTTCATGATTGATGTTGTCATTTGATTAGATATCATCTATTGGTGTGATGTCGATGGTATATTCAAAGGATTTGATGTGATGGCTTGATTGGTGTTAGGTGGATTGATTTGGATGGAGTGATTGGTGCTAGGTAAAGGGGGAAGCCCTAAACCAAGGAATGATGTTGATATGGATAATGGTGGTGGAGATGTCTCTTGGCACAATGACTCAACTATTTTGGTAAGTGTAGCAATTTGATCTCGCCAAATTTGATCTTGATTTCGATCTTGACTCCCTTGATATCATTGATTTGGATTTTGTTCAAGCAGATTTGGGATGCATACTTGTGGTTTTTGAATGGGATCATGGAAAAATTGATTTTGGACAATGTTCTGATTTGGGATGATGTTCAGATTTGGCATGATAGGCTAAAATTGAACATTGTTGATGTTGGGAATCACATTGGTTTGATTTAGGTAACTTTGATTTTGCATGGTGTTACCTTGACTTGGAGTCGTTAACATCTTGTATGGATTTTTGAACAATATTAGTATGATTTGCAAACATATTTATCCCAAAGTTTTCCGGATTCATGTTTGGAAAAATTGTACTTGGTACATTCTCATTTGGCATGTAGGGATTTGGTGGGATGACGTTGTTCGTTCGAAGGCTCATGCGTTGATTGTTTAGTTGGTGTATTTGTAGGTTTGGACTTGGATTTAAACCTACCACTGGGAAAGTTGTCCCAAACTTTGATTTGGGAATACTCACATTTGTTGTACTATTGACATTTGTCAAAGGTAATGATCCCATGTACGGTTTGTATAGATAATAAATCGGCATTGTAAGGCTTTGATAGGTTAGTTGACTTGGATTACTCATGATGTATGGATCAAGTTTATATTCCATGTTCCTCTTGTGTTTTTACCTTGTTGCAAAAGTGACCTCTAAGGTTCTTAGAACCAATGACGAGATGAAGGAGGAAAAGGGGAAGTGATATGAGTGTTGAACGTTTAGGGACTTTGGATCAATGCTATACTTAGGGTTTGATTTTTATTGGTTTGATTGGATAATGAACTTGTAAACCCTAAATGTTAGATGTTATCTTAGGATGAACTTGTTCAAAGGGTTGCTAATTTAACTATAGGTATGAGAAAAGATGCACTCCCATACTCCTAACTAAACAAGGTGATTTTGATTTTGATGATCTACCCAAGTCTAGAATGATATTTCCAAAGCTCTAAAGTTGTTTGGTGAGATGGATTTTGATAGATGTTTGGGATAGGTGAAATATTTGATTTGATCCTAAATGAACCTAGGAAGGACTTGTTTACAAGACCAAGATAGTGAAGAACATGCTTTTCTCTAAGAGTAATTAAAAATCAAAAGACCAATGTTTGCATGAAAACCATATGACCAAAAGATGCCAAGCACATATGTGGGGTCCAATTGATTCAATCTTTGCTTAATGGATTCTTTTTATCACAAACACACTCTTGATTAGATTTTGAAACTAGATGTCCAATGTCCTAATTTTCTTTCATCCCACGAAGTGCATTATGCGGAGATCAAGGAAATCAAGACAAAGGTTGCCTAAATTTGACTTTAGTAGGAGCAAATTGAGATGAAATTCAAATGTTTAGAAGCCTCTAAGGATACGAATCCCAAGGGAAAGCAATAACATGTGAATTCGTTCAAGGATATTTGCTTCTCCTAAAGGGTTTGAGATTTGATGCTCATGTTGAATGTTGGTTTTCCAGTGTTTTCAATCAAAGCACTATGTTTTGTAACCCAAGAATAAGTACAACCCTATGGATGTGTAAGAAAATATTTATTGGATTCCCACTTGGAAAAGTCCAGCTACACTTATCTTTAGCGAATGGTTAGATGCTTGAACCCATTGGCTCCCCTCCATGACTTATTATCGTCAATCGGGGCAGCCAAGCATCAAAACCCATGAAACTCCCATGGCATGCTTTCCATTTCTACTAAAAGACCGTAAAAGTGTGGGGTGGCTTCAGAACGACTGTTCTTGCACCAACAAATAGATCAAAGGATTTTGGAAAATTCTAGCACATGGGTTTTAATAAGGACTTTCCGTTCATGGAAATTGACCCATACGACAAGAGTCCCCTTTCGGATCCATCTTGTCGGAATCAACTACGTGATATTGGCATTTACTCCAATACCCACATTTATATCCCAGTTGGAAATACTCTTGGCTTTAGAGTGTTACCGGTTGAGTCATTCCCTTGGGTGAGTACTTTTTCCCCAAGGTAGGCCCTCTAGGATAAAGAAAAGCGAGTAAAGACAAAATCTGTAACTCGATCAATCTTTGATGGCAACAAAGAGAGAGAATATACGCGATATTGCCCCCACTCACACTCACAAAAGATCTTGTTCAATTTTTAAACCCAAACTGAAGTGTGGAGGCAATCTTTTGTGCAACTTAACGTCATCAAAAAGACTTTTGATTCTCAAGATTTCCGTGAAGCGCGAGAGAAGTGCATACGCCTTTTTAGATGAGATTACTTTGAATAAGAGATTACGAAACACAAAAAACATATGTTCATTTTAAGCCTCAAAGCAATCATGAATTTGTTTTAAGCACCAAAAAAAATCAAATGTGAAGTTGCTTGTTCAATTTTAGTCCAAAAGTAAAAGACTAGTCAGTTTCTAACATTCAATTTTAGGCCAACTTTGAAAAGATCAAGATAGTGATTGATTTTAAATCCAAATTTAAAGCAAGTTGTCCTAAAACAAAAAATGAAATCAAGAAATGAATGCCTCAAGCTATTGCAATAAGCATTAAAAAATTCTTTTTCCAAGTTCAAGTTTAATGTTCAAGGCCCAAACTAAAAATTTTCTCCAAAGATTGTTTCCTTCGCTTCGAATTTGCAAGTTCTCTCTCCAAACAAAACATCTCCTTGCTTTTCCTGCAAGATAAAAAAGGAAATTATACAAGGATCAAGTTTTTAATTAAAAACATTTTACACATTATCTTCAAATAATGGAACGATTTTGACTGAAAAGATCAATGATTTTGAACTAATAAATGAAGCATTAGTAAGAATCCTGCTTTCCATGGTCTTTCCATAATATTAAATCCTTTAGCTAAAATTTTTGGTCATATAACAAAGATCAATGCCATCCAAAATCAAACAATTTATGTTGCAGATAAGAAAATAATTGGTTCTTTGTCATGATGACATCTCAATTCTCATTTGACTGAACCTGCAAAAAGCCATAAATGAGTTAGAGACAACAATATTAACAAGATAGGAAGAGTACTAATGATAGGATTTGCACAATCCGGTGATCTAAAATCACTCAAAGGATTTTACATTGGTTTGTGTTTTGGGATATCATTTCTTCAGTTAGATATAAAGTTGATTTTATTCATGATAATGGACACATTTTGCTTACTCAATCATAATAAAGATCAATGATATACTCGACCTATTCATGTCATCAAAGATAAAGTATCATCCGATGCTATTAATGAACTGTCAAGGTTACTTTTTTCTATGGAACAAATTGATGGAAGCTGTTGTAAAGCCTGACAGATTGGTGCTGACATAGTAGGTGGTGTTGTATTCAATTAAAAGAAAATGGTGTGTAAAAGTTATGAATCTAGCTCATGAAAAAGACACCATATGATGCAGTGCCAAATGGTTCACACCCGCCAATGAACGAGGGAACTTTAATGCAATTTGTAGGTGTCAAGTCAACTTTTTTACCTTTTCTCACAGTCCTTCAGATCCTCCATCATAACTATCCAGTGCTGTAGAAATCTTTTTAGTCAACCCAAATAGCTTTTACAAAAATACACGTTTGAAAATTCTTTAAAAATTCTCAAGCTAATGTAAATGCACAGGCGTATGAAGAAGATAATGAATAAAGGCTTTAAAAAATTTCAAGCAAATGCATTTGGCAGAGTGTCAAGCCATATTCAATAAATTTTCACAGCCTAGAATAACGGAAAACTTCATAGGTTGTAAAATTTCATGAGGTAAATAAGCATAATCTTAATATTTTGCAAAAAAAAATCAATGACCAGGATTCAAAAGCCATTCCCATCCACCCTGTCCACCCTGCGCAGCCAGTCACTAAATGAGAACAATGAACTTAAATAAGAGAACGCCAGTTATTTGAGAGAGAGATGCGCACCTAATGATTTTCAAAATAAAGAATACCAAATACCACTTTCCTCATTGAGGGGCTTTCAGATCATAGGTATTGGAGCTCCTCCATGTCTTTTGCTACAGATGCTTTCATGCAGTGGGTCCACAAGTGGAACTCCACACTTCATCACCTCCAAAGTGGTGTGATTCAAGCAACTTCTCTTCTCCTTCGCTATTGACTTGGCTCTGGAGACTTTTCTTCTAGTGGTTTTCCTTAGATACTGCTCTCCTCATCCCTCTCAAGAGGTACCACATTGACAAAGTATAGCGGCCAAGCTGGTAGTTTGCGCACACAATAGCAAAGACTTTCACAAGGCAGCAAACTGTGCATGCCTTAAACAACCCCCTCGAAGATGTCAATAGAGTCAGAGCTTCTATAAAATGAGGTCCCTCTTAGGAAAAAATCATAGGGATTCTTCATCCAAAGAGCTCGAACATAGAATCTTTCTGCAACAACTCCACTACAGCCTCTACAACGGCTTCACACTGAGAAGAAAATAGATATATGTTGAACCTTAGGCAGAATGCCCCAACGATGTGGTTCCACAACCTGCACAACAAGAAAGATTTGTTGAAAGGGTATAAGAAACAATTTTAATCCTCTTGATTTTTTTCTTGTAAGATCAGTCCCCTCAAAAGCCACATTAAAAATTAAATGCTTGAAATTATATTAAGCTTATCAAGAAGAAAAAATAGATATTAAACGTTTGGTGATGTGAATGAAAAAGGGCATGAACCTGTAGACGTTAGTGGAGATAAGGGCATTGTTTTCTTATCATAGCTAAAGCTGCAAACTGCGTACAAGAACTGAATCATAGCTAGGATCATTTTCACTTCACGAGCTTCTTTTTAGTTTCACCATTATAGGCAATCAATTGATCACCATCATTTTCTCATTCTTTGTTGAAGCAACCCAAGTGGGAAAGTGCCAGATTAGCAAGAAATAATTTGATATTCAGGACATGCACAAGGGATGCGAAGCTGCAAAAGAATTTTACTGGATATGTATTAGATCTGACTTCATTTAAGAAGTATTATATCCGTGGCTCAGTTTCAGCTAGTATCTTGACTATGAGTAGATTCAAATATTTGATTTGGTTATATTTTCACAAGAAACTCAGTCATTTATTAATAATAATCAGACCTGTAATTTGTTTTTAGTTACTTTTCTTGTCTACATTTTGGTGATAAATCCAAAGAAATACACAAATCAAAAAGTACACACTTCTATCCTTGGCTCATCACCAGAACCATAAGTTAAAATAATGAGAAAATCTTGAGGTATTATCTCCTTGAGAAACTGTTAGTACAAAATAATAAAGCAATTCCTACTTTCAGCATAATATAAAGCAATTCCCATAGCAACCATGAAGCAAATATGAAAGTATAAAGCAAACATGTATCCTAAAAGATTAGATGCTAAGACTTAAACAAAACAACTAGGTATAAGAAGCTTAGTAGCGAGATTTACACTTGACTTGATATGAAAAATGTGCAATAAAGAAAAATGATGAATTCACAAGGCAAGTTCCCTCCTAGTGCCATTATGTGGATGTCAAATCTACAAATGGTTAAACCTTAACATAATATCATTATGCAAAATCAGTTCTCAATTGAAGAGAGTGACTTTGCATTAGCTTTGTTGATTAAAATGACATTGATGCATTTGTGTATGAGATTGTGGAGTTGTGGAGGATTAGAACAATAGAGATGATCTTTATTTATAGAATAGAATGATATAAGAATGCCAAACATGGAGGATGTGGGATTAAAACAAGCCAATGAAAAGAGGCCACTTGTCAACTTGTGATGAATTGGAGGATGAGTACATTTTGGTCAATGTGCCAAAGAGAGGGAGATTTCAAATTTGAATTTGAGAGTTAAATTCTAAGTTTGACTTGTGCAAGGGACATGTAAGAGCCATGCAAGAGCTCATAAATTCTTTTTTGGATGTACATGTCCACTTGTTTTTGAATTCAAACTTGAGGGAATATTCCTCAAAGATGCCATGATGGGAAATGCTGATTTTAATAAATCAATTAAAATTCTTTATTAGTGCAAGTGGGAAAAGCTAGAGGATGTGACATGCATTAGATTAGATTTAATCAGGATTAGATTAACTTAGATGATGATTTGACCCATTTGACTTGAATATTTTGATTTATTTAAATCAAAAGGAATGGAAGGTGATTTCAGACTTGATTAAATAAAGGTTTGATTTATTTAATCAAGGAGGGTGATGTTAGGATCAAGCTGATTTATTTAATTTAAATTGATGACTTTAGGAGATTGGCCAAATAAACTTGATTTATTTAATTGATGGGCAAATATGAACTAATCAAATGCATTATGCCAATTTTGCATGTCTACAATAGTAAAGCCTATAAATGTCTTAACAAAAGTCTTAATAATATTGTTGAAGTAGCTAATGTAAAAGTTGATGAAAGACCACATTTAGATGTTGAACCTATGCAGGATGATGAGGCAGAAGAATTTGAACTTGAAATAATTTTAGAAGGATTTGAAACAACAAAGCCTAATGTTGAATCAACATGTCCTAAAATTGAAGAAACAAGTCCTGAAAAGTGTGTCAAAAACTCCTTCAAAATATCTTGCTAGATACCATCCTAAAGATCATATTATTGGGGATAAATATGGATGAGTTCAAACAAGAAGAAAGA
This sequence comes from Sequoia sempervirens, assembly GCA_007258455.2. Lineage (NCBI taxonomy): Eukaryota > Viridiplantae > Streptophyta > Pinopsida > Cupressales > Cupressaceae > Sequoia > Sequoia sempervirens. The sequence continues at coordinate 1,722 of VDFB02006208.1, read as the reverse complement.
CTATTGATTCTGATGAAAAATCTCATATAGTTGAGCTTACAGCTTTCTATTTAGTTACACAATTTGAGCCTAAAAATTATGATGAATCTCTTACTGATGAATGTTGGCTCAATGCTATGCAGGAAGAAATTGATCAAATTGAGAAAAATCAGACTTGGGAGTTAGTCCCAAGACTAGATGACAAGAATGTCATTGGTGGCAAATGGATTTACAAAAATAAGCTTGATGAAAATGGCAATGTTGTTCACAACAAGGCAAGGTTTGTCTGCAAAGGTTATGCTCAACAAGAAAGTATTGATTTTGGTGAGACTTTTGCACCTGTTGCTAGACTTGAATCTATTAGAATATTCTTAGCTTACTTTGTTTTCAAGAACTGCACTATTTATCAAATGGATGTCAAAACTGCCTTTTTGAATGGTTATTTAGATGAAGAAGTATATATAGAACAACCTAAAGGGTTTATCTGCAAAAACAAACCTAATCATGTTTACAGGCTGAAAAAGGCCCTATATGGCTTAAAACAAGCACCTAGAGCCTGGTACTCTAGGCTGGATAATCATTTGATTTCTAATGGCTTTGTTAGAGGAGGTGTTGACAACAATCTTTATGTTAAGATTGAGGGTTATGATATTCTGGTTGTTGAAATTTATGTAGATGATACTATCTTTGGCTGCAATAATATTGCTTTGAGTAAAAAATTCTCTCAAATTATGGAATCTGAGTTTGAAATGTCAATGTTGGGAGAGTTAACTTTCTTTTTGGGTTTTCAAATTTCTCAACTTGAAACTGGTATATTTCTCTCTCAAACAAAGTATGCAAGAGAGATGCTTAGGAAATATCAAATGGATGAATGTCATCCAGTTAGCACTCCAATGGCTACATGATGTAAACTTACTAAGGCTGATGATTCTCCTAATGTAAATCCAATTGAATATAGGTCAATGATTGGTAGCTTGTTATACTTAATAGCCTCTAGACCTGACATTATGCAGGAAGTTTGCATGGTTCCACGATTTCAGTCATCACCTAAGGAAACTCATGTTACTGTTGTTAAAAGGATCTTTAAATATGTTCAGGGAACTCCTGATTATGGACTTTGGAATCCTAGAAGCAATTATTTTTCATGAATTGCATATATTGATGTTGATTGGACTGGTTGTTTGGATGATAGGAAAAGCACTAGTGGTGTTGCATTCTTTCTTGGTGATCATTTAGTGGCATGGAACAACAAGAAACAAAAATCTGTTTCTCTTTCCACTGCTGAAGTAGAATACATTTTTGCCACTTCGTGTTGTACTCAAGTACTTTGGATGAGTCAAACTCTATTTGATATGGGTATTGAAGTTCCTAAACCTGTTTCTATTCTATTTCATAAAACTAGTGTGATTAATATCTCCAAAAATCCTGTTATGCACTCTCGCACTAAACACATTGCTATCAAGTTTCATTTTCTTCGAGAAAAGGTACTGTATAATGAGGTCTATTTACAGTTTGTTAGCTCACAAGACTAGGTGGCTGACATTTTTACTAAGACTTTAGCTAAAGAACTATTTGAAAGGCTAAGACTTCAATTGGGAGTGATCTCTCACTCTTTACTTCTCCAATTTTCCAAGCATCTGCTTATGGGGAGCATGTTATAATTTTTACTCACGTAAAACTCTCCTGCAAACATGGTTGTTGCATTATTACTCTTTTGCAGTTGATTCTCATGGTATTTGGTTG